>JASIRB010003690.1:0-126350 GCA_030323885.1 Branchipolynoe longqiensis | reverse complement strand
GACATAAGAAATGGCGGTAGCTAAGCATGGCGTCGATTGGAGTGAAAACAATTTGTTTAACTAATCCATGACGAAATGTAAACAAATCAATCCGTGGAAAATTTGGCGTGAAAAGTGCACAGATGAGAAAACAACAGTCGTGACCGTACATTGGAAATGTACCGAGCTGAAGAATAAACAAAGAAATGAATTGAATTCGCAAAGTCGTCTGCTGTAGGCGCTGGCCACGGACAGATTCCCGCTCAATCTCCGGAAAACCCGCGCCTCCAAGACGAAATCAAATATCGGCAAATAACTGATCATTTAAATTACCGCACACCTTTCTTTGGTCACCTCAGCAAGGTGTCCCCTTTCGGTGCCACACACACACATTCACACACACACTCACACACGCTCACACACACTCACACACGCTCACACACGCTCACACACAGTGATCCCTAGCGCAACCTAACACTTAAATCTAATCAATCAGATTCCCTGCAGTGTGTAATTATCAACTCGGCTCCAAATGTCGTCTGCTCCCTCCAAACCCCCCACACCCACCCCTCACCCCTCATCCCTCCACACACTGCCGTTCACCCACGGCTTAACCTTAAGCGTTTTAAACCGAGCGGGTAAATATAGAGCTGTCACGACTCTGTGCGGTGACAGTGACAGCATTCTATCGGGATGTGACAGTGCGCGCCCAGCACGGGCGACTGGGCGATAAGGGCCGGGTCGACAGTGAGGGGTCAGCGGGGTCAAATGGACGCCGGCCGTGCATCAATTGCCATCCTTTAAGGAGCCTCCTGAGGTAGTTGGCTTACGTTTGGCCGCTCAAAAGAAGCCTTAACCTCGCCCCATGACACCCCTCTCCTCCCCCCCACCCCCTCCACCCCCGCTCCCTCCCCCCACTTCTCAACATCCACGTTCCTCCTTCTCCTCTTTCCTTCTCACTTCTATCCTTACCCTCCGCCCTCCCTTCCGCCCCCTTTTCGGCTTTCTCTGTCCCTCACCACCCACTTAACACAATCTTTCCGTTCCCCCTCCCCTTCCCTCCTGCCCCTTTCTCCCTCCACACCTACTCAACATGCCATTCCCCCAACCCACCCCTTTCCCTTCCATCCATCCTTCCCTTCCCACCCTTACCTTGTTACACCCTCCTCCCCTCTCTTTCCGCCTCCCTTTACCATTTACTCAAACACAACCCCCCTCCCCATTCCCTCCCCTTTACACGTTCTCTTCCCTCCCTTCCCCTTTCCGCCTCCCTTACCATCCACTCAACACAACCCTCCCATTTCCTCTCCATTCTTTCCCTTCCTCCCCCACCACCCGTTCAACATACCTCTCGTCTCTTCCCGCAGTCCCCTCCCCTCACTCACCCACGCACCCCTCCCCACCACCCCCACCCCCACACACGAAGCATCTTGCCCGTGCTGCTCCCTTTGAAGTTGGCTGCGCCGCCGGTAGAGGTCGCGTCGGGCGCCGGCTGGGTCCTGGCGAGTCTTTCTGAAGGCGACAAAAGGGCAGCTGAGGCCCGGTAAAGGCGCTGCTGAAAGACACGCTAAAAGATCAAACCGGGGCCTGCAAGGAATCAATGGTGGGCGGCACGGGGGGAGTGGGAGGGGAGGGAGCAGGTGAGGGAGGGAAGGGAAGGGGAATGTGAAGGAGGGGGAGAGGGAGGGGAGAATGGAGAAGATAGGGGAGAGTGAGAGGGGGTGGGAGAGGTAGAGGAGAGAGGGGGAAATGGGAGGGAGAAAGGGAGCAGGAGAGTGAGAGGGTGGGGTAAGATGGAGAGCGATGAGAGGGGATGGGGAGAGGGATGGGTGAGTAGGGAGAGGGAGAGGGGAGCGTGAGAGGAATGGGGGGAACATGTGAGAGGATGGGAAAGGAGAAAAAGGGAGAGAGGAGGGAGGGGAGAGTGAGGGGAAGAGGAAGGAGAGGGGAGAGAGAGGGAGAGGGATGGGAGGGGTGAGGGGGAGTTGGGGAGGGCAGGGCGAGGGGATGGGGAGAGGGACGAGGAGAGGAAGGCAGGGGAGAGGGAAGGGGAGGCGAGAGAGAAGTAGGGGAAATGGAAGAGAAGGGGGAGGGAGAGGGGAGAGGATGGAGAGGGGAAAGGGGAGAGGTGAAGGAGAGAAGAGGGAGATGGAAGAGGGAGAGGAGGGGAGGGAAAGGAGAAAAATAAAGGGAGAGAAGGGTATAGGAGAGGGGGGAGGGTGGTGAGGGTGAGGGGGGGGGGGAATGGTTGACGAGGGGGAAGGGTAGGGGGAGAAGGGTGAAGGCTGGGAAACGAGGGGGGAGAAGGAGAAAGAGGAGTGATAATCTGAGAGATCTATAGGTATATAAGTAGTAGGGTGAGGGGAAAGAGAGGAGGGAGAGGGGAAGGGAGGGGGAGGGGGCGGTGGGAGGGGTAGAGACTGAAGGGAGAAGGGAGAGGGAAAAGAAGGGGAAGGGATAGGAGGGGAAGAGAGATGGAGGGATTGGGGTAAAGATGGGGCAGGGAAGGTGAAGGGTGGGTAGAAAGCGAGGTGCAAAAATCAGAGGGATCGAGGTGGTCCTTACAGAGGGATCGAGGTGGTCCTTACAGAGGGATCGAGGTGGTTCTGGGTGGAGGGTTGAGCGCCTGAGTGGCGGGGGGGAGGGGAGGGGTGATTGTACCCGGTGTGCACGGGGTTAAGTACTAACGCTGATTTAACTGTGCCCCAATAATACAGGGCGCGCCATTGACACCCAGTGCGCATGTCCGTATATATATATATATATATATATATATATATGTATACATAGTCATATCTAAGCAATGAATATCGTATTGTGACTTACTTACATTGAGGCTCAGATTGGCTCGATCTGACAGCCCGTTCATACATGCCATTTAATAACACCCCCCCCCCCCCCACAGCCCCACACCCACCCCCGCCCCATCATTAGTACCGTCATTGATTAAACGGGGTAAATTTGAATCGTGGACAATTGGTCTTCTCATTCCACCGCCCCTTGCCCTAATTTAGCAATACTTAATGCCAGGCTAGATAAGGACAAGTATGTAGTTTTCAGTGATTGGTTTGGCTCGGCCGTGGTTTGAACCCACTGGGTTTTCTCAAGGGAAGCAGGCGCTCAACCCGTTTGGCCATATCGTCATTAAAGTTGCCGAGTTACTGATGGCTTTGACTTTCAGAAATTAAAAAAGAAAACTCACGATATTAGGTTAATAGATATCATATACTTTATTTTAGTTTTTTGGGGTGTTTTCTTTTGGTAAATATGTTTATTCTGCTGAATAAGTCTTTTGTCAATGTCGAAGCACTGGTCTTCCAGCCATTTTTCAATTCAGGGTTATTTACACAAAAGGTATATAGAATAAGGTATACAATAACTGTTGAATACACAATTTGCTGCGAGTAACACAATGAAATTCTGTAACCCAAAAGTTCCATAGCAATATGGTATCAGTAGTGTCATATAACTAGATCGATATTAGTCAGATCAATGTGAGTATTTACATAGTATTTAGAATGTAAGCAGAAGTTATCTTCTGTATTCAGTTGGTAAAGTTGTAGTAAGTTTGAATGTTCCATTGCACTTAGGCAATATAAATGTCAGTTTGTTAGAAATATTTAAATCTAGTGTAGTTAGTTATGTGAGTTTTTGAATTATGTTGTTGGGGTGGGGTTGTTAATAATACACTGGACCAGCTTTGACCAGTGAAGCAGTGGGACCAATCCCAGCACATTTAGGTCTTAAATTTTACGTTTTTATTTGGACTGTCTCTGTCACTGTATATGGTTGACTGGAAATAACAGAGGAACAGCAACAACAAAAACACAAAAAAAGGGGATAGTTTGATGTAACTTTTATTTTAAATGGTTAACTTTCGAGATACTTGGTGACAGGTTCTATTAAATTGATTTAGTATTCCCTTCTATGCAGTAATGAATGCTTAATAAGTGTAACGGTATCTAAGACCCCGGTCACACTACAGCTTGTGACCACTTTGCGACCACTTTAGACCAAAGAACCCACACTCACCCATGACGTCCTTGCTACCAAAACAATGTTTGCCGATGTCTGGGCATCACTGGTGAGTGTGGGTTCTTTGGTCTAAGGTGGTCGCAAAGTGGTCGCAAGCTGTAGTGTGACTGTGGTATAATTTGAAGATGTAGTATCAAATCTCAAAAAGTGTTTTGGTTTTGACAATTTTATGTTTTATCACACTATGCAGCTTTAAGCATTTTCGGTCAGATTAATCGACATTTTTGTACATCTTTTTTTTCAAGTTTGTTTAATGCTGGATGATATACTAACATTTCACCTGTTTGTAAAAGTGAAATTATATCACCAGGGACTGAGCTTTACATATGTTCCACCATAGACCCTATTGTACTGACAATGATATTGCATGGGCGATCGTTTGGGACCCAAATAAAGCGATCGTTATAGGGGAGTAGTCGATCTGAGGATGTGGTCGGTTAGAGAGGATTTACTGTATTATGGTGAATGGTCAGGCTGGTGATTGGATGTTGGTGATTATGGTAGTGAGACACCTGGGGCCGTATGCACCAATCGGAGTTAGGGCCTTAACCGCGACTAGGCTAGCTCCACACGGCTAAATGTGAGAAATCGGTATGCACCAATCGGTGCCAGCGCTAACCGCAAAATTTAGCCTTGGCTAAGCTACCCCAGTTTCAAAAGACGTTTAACTCCAAGCCGCGTAGGTTAGTGTGGCGGCCGCCGATATATTATCGCCAAATCTATTGAATGCGATCATATTTAACAGAATTACATAGCCAAATCATGAAATTTCATTAAATTAACCCTAAAATCGAAGCGAGATTAACGCTGACGCCGTAACGGCAGCGATATTAATATTTTCGAATCGACGAGTGTAAAGTAAACAAATCGCCGCCGCCGCAGAGACGTCGATATCCATACTGTAGAACGTCAACCAAACATGGCCGCCGCCGAATCGGCGGGAATATATTACACCCAAATCTATTAAATGCTGTCATATTTAACAGAATTACATATGCAATAAGTGAAATCTTATCAATTTAACCCTAAATTCGAACCGATATTAACGCCGCCGCCACATTGGCGGTGTTATTCATGTTGTCGACTCGAGGGAGTTCCCAAATCTATAAATAACTTCACGGTTAGCTATCCGCTCCGGCTAGAACATTGGTGCATACCAATTCACACATTTCTCCAACCCGCCACTACCCGGAGGTAGCTAACCGTGGCTAGCGCCTTAACTCCGGCTAAGCCTATCACCGATTGGTGCATACGGCCCCTGATGTACATACATCTAACTGCCGTGAATATGGCCTATGCTGCCGACACGGCGTGAAGCAACCGCCAATCAATCAATCAATCTGTAACTGGGAGGATGGGTGTGGTGGTGGGGGAGGGGGGCATTAAAGGCACGGTCACATGACCACATAATTACTTGTAATGGAAGCATTTCACTTGATTCAAAGGGAGTGACTCCCCCGCCGTGACTGGTCCACTCATACTCGGCCTCGGGCTGCACTGCCTCCCTTATAAGTTATAAATAGAACCACCACTGTCTGTCAGCACTTCCCACTGAACCAGCCATCGACCACACCTCCAGGTTTGTCCACCCACCGACCCTTCTCCTTGTACTCTGAAGCCCTGGTCACATAGCCGTTAGTGGACGTAGGTGAACGTAGTGAAGGCTAACACAGTTGAAAGTAGTTGCACAGAGTTGAATGTAGTTGAACGTACAGGCATCCGTACTTGTCCTTGATGTCAACTTGGTAATATCGTGGGTGAGCCGTGATCTCCGATTTAATTTTGGGACATGTTCAAAAGAGCGATACGTTAGAGTCTGAATTTCGAACATACCTCTTAATGTACTCTAGTGTACTCTAGCATACTCTATCATACTCTAGCATACTCTAGCATACTTTGACCTGCACAAAACCATGGCCGTTCCATGTTGTGCATGCCGTGGTCACATAGCCATTAGTGGACGTAGTTGAACGTAGTTGAACATAGTGGAGGCTAACGTAGTTGAAAGTAGTTGAAAGTAGTTGAACGTAGTTGAACGTACCGGCATCTGTACCATAACATATTTATCCGCATCATTCGGTGGCAAAAGGTGCCGTACCTTAACATATTCCAACGTAGTTTAACAAACTTACACCACGTTTGACGCACGTTAGCCTCCACTACGTTCACCTACGTTCAACTACGTCCACTAATGGCTATGTGTCCAGGGCTTTAGACGCTAGCTGTATTGTTTGTAAGGTGGGCCCTGGCGCATCTGTCATCCCAGTGTAATAAAACCTTCTTTTTTTTACCTCTTTGTTTAGTCGTTCCTTATTGAATCTTAATTATTCATAATTATCATGATCAACTGTGGGTAGTTTTAACTTGCATAGCCTGGAGGAACCTATCCATCAGTAGTTAGTTAGGGCTGAGTCAGGGTGTTGGCATCTCTGTGGTCAAGCTGTGGCTATTAGTGTCATTCATCGCCAATGACTGTCCTCAGCTGTTACCTACTACTAGTGTTAGAGTGGCGTAGGAATATTCACAGACATAGAAAGTAGTGCATTTGAAGCCTTTTGAGTACACCTGTTAAAGTTGCATAGTCAGATGAAACATAATATTTTCAAAACCTAAACACTCACCTAGATTTGATTCTACATATCTAACTTAGATACTGATGCACTTATTTAGTATTTCTTTCTGCTTAGAAGGCAATACTGAGTCAATTTAACAGAACCTGTTACTGCAGAAGTATATGGTGTCAGAGCTTTGGCAAGCTTGCCAAAACTAATTTTCCATGTTTGCACTCAAAATATCTCAAAAGTTTACCATTTAAAATAAAAGTAACTTTGAACTAACGTTAAGTAAATACTAGTGTTCAATCTAATATATTTTTCTCAGAAAAAATACAGACATTCAAAACCATCGGACTAGGCAACTTTAACCCATGTAAATCTACCTTTCCCTTCCCTGTGTAACGTAGATAAGTACTAATGAAACTCTGTTTAAGTCTATTGGTGTGAGACGGATCAGTGCCTAGCTACTGTGTTAGAACTCAAATAGTCTATTCTCAGTGCAATTTTGTAAATCTGTTGGGAATATGAATAACAGAATATTTTGTTGAGATACGTATAATATTTATGTAAGGAATACAACGTAAAATCAGATGACCCGATTTTTAATTCCACCCTCTGTACAGGGTCCGAGTGAACAGCTAAGTAATGTATGTCCTATAAGTTAGAAAAGAAACTGGACTAAGTTAACTTCATAATGAATGTCAGTGTGACTTATTGTAATACTAAAAGGCAACTAAAACAATGTTACCGTCAAGACGCATCATTTCTTTTATGATGAAATTATGGGATATGTATGAAATGTACACTACAATGTAAAGTAGTGTTTTTTGTAATTGTTTTGTGTGTGAATAATTAGTGATTCACTTGGATGGCGAGTTAATCAAACATCCGCACTGCGCTGTTGGTTTGTTGGGGAGGGGGTCGCTTTAGTTTCCCGGTAGGTGGCGCAACCAGTCTGTTAAGATGTAGCACAGAAATAAACCCTCAGACACATGCGCCAAAAAAAACAGGAGTGGGTACCACCCTACCTCCCCACCGGCACACTCCACACACACTCCACACACACTCCACACACACTCCACACACACTCCACACACACTCCACACACACTCCATACACATCCACAGATACCAGCACACAAGACACACGCCAAAACCCCACAAGTAGGGTGCCACCCTATCTACACATACCATGCATTTATCAACCCACAATACACATTCAGACACCCATACACACCACACCCACACACACCATATGCTCGCCCAACCACTCACCAACCACAACTGGTGTGAAATTCTACCCATTATTAACTATTGTACTGCTTTTCTAGCATGTCACTTACTTAATTATAACAATTGCATCAGTGAACGTTTTTTGTTTGTTTAATAAGTATTGAGTCAATATTTATTTGATAACATCTATGACATGTAAGACAACTTAAACAAGGCATTTATAAAAACAAAATGCATACTCAGTTGGCTTCATGTGGTGTTTCTTATGTTTGCATGTGTTGTGTCCATTCTTTGTCCGACCTTAACTGTGTGTTGTTCTTATTGGACTGCTTTTATAGCAATGTGCAATTCTACCCCCGTAAATGCACACGCGCACACCAACACATACACACCTATAGGCGCACACACCAACACGCATACATGTGCACACACCCAACACACACACCACACTTGCTATCTGGACCGCACTTCGTCCACACCTCTCTCCATCTCCTCTCCGCTGGCCATGCTCCTCCTTGATATTGTCTGAAAAGAGTTCCAGGAGGGGGAGCCTGCCAGCATTTCACTTTCTGCTCTTACTCTGTCCGTGTCTTTGGCTCGCCGGCTGGTCACCATAGAGCAAATAGACACGGTCCTTTGACTCAACTCTCCTCATTTCTCTTTCCTATACTCTACCCTTTTTTTCTCCCAGGCTTACTTCTCCCCCTGATCAAGGGAGTTGTTTGCTTGGGAGGGGCCCTTTACCTTTCGTTTCACTCACTTTGTTCTTGTTGTTGGAACCGCTGGACCCACCTTTACCTGTCCCTTCCTCGTAAACCCTTGCTGCTGTTTGCTGGATACAAGTGCTGTGCTACCACCGGACTGGAGTGATACGGGGCCACCCCAATGACTCATCGTTTAATCATTATAAAGACATCCCCCAGCTTCTACAACCGTCCCACCAGAAGATTATTCCTCAACCAAATATTGGGCCGATTTATCAGTGCCTTTCTATAATGCTGCATTTCTGCAGCCGGTAACCGTCATAAGGTTACCAACACCCCAGAAGTCAAGTCACACACACCAACACCAACACACCTACGAACGCACACACCAACACACATACCCGGGCACATACACCCAACACACACCCCAGCACAAACACACCTACCCATGCACACATCAACAACACACACATACCCTCGCACACACCAACACACAAACCAACACCTACACACTTACCCACGCGCATACCCACACAATCATAAACATTCGATCCGCACATGTACACCTGCCGGCACACACCCCACACACATGCGCAGCCGCACACACCACATACGCGCACAATACACATGTGCCCACCCACAACCACACCCACACCCACACACGCCCGGTCCCTCCTCCAGTACCTGTGTTTATACTTACCAGGGAGTGCCTAACATCAAAGCCCCTACCAACAACACACTGGCACCATGTCCCTCCACACCCCCACACCCCCACACCCAGCTGGTTCCATTGTGCGCCACCTAGCAGAGGCAGACGACACCTGAGACTCTTACAAGAAAAGAAAGAGAGAAAGCAAACAAAAAACACCCCCAAAAAAACTGCATGCTGCGCAACTCGGCATTTCGGGCGGGGACAGCTAATAAAGATGTGTGTGTGTGTGTGTGTAGGTGTGTGTGTGGGGATGGAGGGGGTGGGGGAGCTTGCTGCGGTTACCGGCGGAAATAAAGACTTAGATCATGTTGCGCTGGTTGCCCAGTGAAAAGCGTCGCCGGCCTTGTAAACACACGGTCCCGGGAACCAGCACCACCCACCGACAGCGTCACGCGACGTGACGTCATCAGCGCAACGTCACGCCACCGGAGACGCCGTGTGCATGGTGGGGGGGGGGTGTAGTGTAGTGGTGGGGGGGGGGGGGCGTGTGGAGGGGGAGGGAGGGGAGGGAGGGGAGGGAGGGGAAGGAGATGGGTGGTTTGTGTAACCGCGCATCGATCCAGAAAGCGCGCGAAAACAGTGAGAGTGGAACTGGTTTGAAGCAAAAAATGTTTAAACCAAAATGGATCAGGACAGACCATATATGGGAAACTTTTTTTTATAATTTATATATATATGAAGTGGGAAAGACTATAATCGAGCTGTTGCCGGTGTGCGCTTGGGTCGAGCGACCAACATATGGAAATGTGGGCTGCTCGCAAAGACAAACCCCCATTGGCCATCAAATGCGGGGAACGGTTCGCTGCTGTAACTCGTTGCTAGGAGACATGACACAGCATCCCCCGCCACTCTCCGAGCAAAGTAGAAGGTTCGAGCCGTTGGGCCTGGACCCATGAGACGTGTTTCATTGGCGCTCTGATGTTTTAGACGATAATATGGCTTTAAATACAGTAATTGGGAGTATCTTAACTATAAAGGAAATGGAGGGGAAGTATTTATTCATACCATTGACATTTGAAAAGATTAGATGGTGTTAGTAGGAAGAGAAATAAAGTTGTGATTGAGACATTCCTTGCATTCCTTATCCTTTACCATCATGGTCAACTCCCTAATAATGGTTCAATATAATATCTATTACTATTGGCCTTCTGCGCAGACGAGGGAGTGATGTAAACATCACAGTATGTAGCATAACCCTCTTCTCGGGACTAGTAACAACCTTCTTAATACAGACAATAATAATAGGTAATATCTTGGGTGTTTACAAGTGACAGCAGCGGCGAGTACACCGTCAAACTTAGCTATGGAAGTGGAGGAGCAATGGTAATTAATACACATCAGATGTGGGGGTAGAGCCCGTGAACATGTAGTACATAGGCTGTCAGCTCTCGGGCGGGATTATATTAATGAAAACATGAAATAGCTACGGAGAAGGAGAGACGGCAGCAGCAAGCAGAAGGAGCGGGGAATCCATGGTATATTACTAGAACTAGAGGAACAGAACAGTTCAACATATATATATATATTTATATATATATAACTGATATATATATCACAGCACTAGCAGCTCAATGTAGCCATGACAACCAGGTAAGCACAATCAAAAGAGGAGTTTAACTAATACTAGTTTCCTTTTCTGTTCTTGTCTGTATTTGTTGTCACATATATTGATTATTTAAGCGTGGGCAACTTAAAACAACAATCGCATTCGTGAAAACGTAATGTTGGCTTTCCGGTGTCAGCACACATTTAAGTTTATTTTATGAAAAAAATTTTGCTTGATACATTCGTTGATTGAGCAGGGTAAGCTTCAATCACAAACAACTGGTCTTGCTTATTCTACGACCCCTTGCGCTATCCTAGTACCGCCGATTGCTAGTCTCGGCAGCAGAAAGTACAACTTTAGAACTCATTGGTTTGATTCGGCTATGTTTCGAATCCCACAACCTGCCAGGTGAGGAGTGAGTACTCAACTCATTCAGCTATCCTGTCTTTAAAAAAAAGAACATAACAGAACGGAGAAAAGAGAACCAGGTATGCACAATCAGGGGAGCAGGAGGTTAACTGATAATAAACCAGAAGAACCCCAGATGGGATCGTGGAATAGTTGAGCGCTCATTTCCTGTTTAGGAGCTCATGGGATTCAAATCCTGGTCAAGTTAAATCAAGGACATAACAAGTTATACCTGTCGCTACGTACCCTGTAGATAAAAGATTCACCCTGTACTTGTAGTACACGGGTGAACGACAACGTAGTGTAAATACGGGCAAAAATAGCTTTAGTATGCAACAGGAAGTAGAATGCCTGCCTCCAGTATCAAATGGGTACTTATATCGGCACAGAATTGGTGAAATGGGAGAGAATGCAAAAAGACAAGATGGCGGCCATAGAATACCATCGATTTCACCTTTAAATTCTATTAAACTATATGTTTTATTATATTTTTCAACTCAAAGGTAGCGGGGAAATATTAAGACATATAAAGAATCAATTTTGCTTTTTCGATTGTGGATTTAGGCTCTCATTTCATTTCCCCGCTTTTTCGACTGCTTTTATATAGGGCTGGTATTCACCCGTGTACTGTGAGTACAGGGTGAATCCTTTATCTACCTACGCTGGTGCTCTCGCTGCATTACTAGGATAGGGCGAGGAGTAGTGGAATGACGAGACTAATTGTCTGCAATTGACACTACTGGTTAACATTCCCACCACTTCAATTTGTATCATCATGGCTTTGAGTTTCTGCCATATTGCTTAGAATAATATATTAAGCTGATCATTATATTATTTATAATCTACTTAAAGTTAGCTTAAAATAACATTTACCTTAATAGGTTAAAGTTGCATAGACTGATGGTTTTGAATTTCTGTATTTTTTCTGAGATAAATACACTAGATCGATCACTAGTATCTACTTTATTAGTTCAAAGTTACTTTTATTTTAAATGGTAAACTTTTGAGATATTTCGAGTGCAAACATGGAAATTTAGTTTTGGCAAGCTTGCCAAAACTCTGACACCATAGACTTATGCAGTAACAGGTTCTGTTAAATTGATTCAGAATGGCCTCCTACACAGAAACAAATGCTTAATAAGTGCATCAGTATCTAAGTTAGATATGTAAAATCAAATCTAGATAATTGATTTGGTTTTGAAGATTTGATATTTCATCGGACTATGCAGCTTTAACCTTGGAGATATCTTAAGTGAAAACAAACATTAATTTCGAAATGTTGGATGGTCTTCAGGCTTAACCTTAACATTCCTTCTCTGGAGAGATACATGTTTTAAGTATCACCAGTTCAACCAGCATCTGAGATAGACGTCTATGATCGAATCCAACAAATAGTCTCGGTTCAAAAAGCGCTATGCTTTCATCGGATTATATACATTTAATCAACAAATTAAACAAAACAATAATAAATAAAAAGAGATTCAGAAGTAATCACGACTAGGGGAGGAGTTGTCGGTTAACTCGTTATCAAACGGAGAAAAGAAAGTCGGTGATGTGTTAGTGATTACGAGCTGAATGGCGCGGGGGGGGCGGAAGTCGGGGGGGGGGGAGTATGCGCATGCGCAGAAGAGATGTACGGGCTTCCGCTGTCGGAGAGGCGAGAATAAAAATGCAGTAACGTGAGTCAGCCGTGTCGGGCTGTCCGCGCCGGGTCCTGAACCTAAATGTTGTGTATAGGGATCAGGAGGGGCGGCACACGCCGAGTTAGGAGCACGGCCCTCTCCAGGCGCCGCCTTAGTTCATTGACCGACCGCCAGGAGGCGGGAGGCATCGCCCTTTGCCACAAGGTGTTAGGGTGTTAGTGGGTGGGGTTTTATCTGCAGGGAGGTTCGTTCACGTGTGTGCATGGGTGGTTGTATGCATGCATGTGTCTATGCACATATGTGTGTGTATGTATCTATGTACGTAAGCATGTATGTGTGTATGTGTACGCACGCACATGTTTGTGTTTTGGTATATGTGTACATGAATGTGTGTATGTGTGTATGCATATATGTGAGTATGTATGTGTATATATTATATATTTGTATATGTGTATGTGCATGCATTCATATTTGTGTATGTGTATATTTATGTATGTGTGTGTATTTGTGTATGTGTGCATATTTGTGTATGTGTGTATGTGTATATTTATGTATGTGTATTTGTGTATGTGTGCATATTTGTGCCTGCGCATATTTGTGGATGTGTATGTGTATATGTTTATGTGTGCACATTTGTGTATGTGTGTATGTGCATAGTTATGTATGTGTATATATATTTGTGTATGTGCATATTTGTGTATGTGTATATGTGTATATTTATGTTTGTGTATGTGTATTTGTTTATGTGTGAATATTTTGTGTGTATGTGTATATTTATGTATGTGTACATGTATTTGTGTATGGGCATATGTGTGTATGTGTATATATGTATAGTTATGTATTTGTATATGCTTATGTGTGCATATTTTGTGTGTATGTGTATATTTATGTATGTGTATGTATTTGTGTATGTGCATATTTGTCTATGTGTATATGTGTATCTGCGCATATTTGTGTATGCATATATTTGTGTGCACATGAGCATATGTGCATGTGTGCATATTTGTGTATGCGTGTATGTCTAGACATATGTGTGCTTGTTTGGTGACCGTTTAACGTCATTCTGCAGTAAAGGCTATATTCACAGCATGTTTGCATCTATGTGCGTGTCGTGGGGGGTGGTGAAAATTGTGCCTAGAGCAGGACCCAAACACACATCTCTTTGCATTCCGGGCCAGTGTGCTAACCATTTCACCACTGATGTCTCCCTGATGTCACCACACTACCCACGCATACCTGTCTATGCAACTCCTTGCCTGAGAGGTCAGTGCAGACTACTACATACATTTATATGTATATGTATGTACGTATTTGTATGTATGTACATTTGGGTATGTGTGCATCTGTATCTATGTATGTATATGCATGTGCATATGTGCATGAATGTGCGCGTATGCATGTATGTGTACATATGTGTATGTGCGCAGTTGCATCTAAGAACACACATGCATGTCTGTGCATGTATGTGTGCATGTCTGTGCATGTATGCGCGCATGTATGTGTACATACAAGTTGACATGTCTGACTGACACAGTTAGAGGAGATGGACCATGCTGGGTTTGCTCATGGTGCTATACGGGTTTGGAAGGACACACCAGTGTGACTGCTGCAATTCACAACTCATGTTAAGCTCACTACCGATTGGCTCATTTTAGGTTAGGTCTAATTCTACGTAAATCTATAGCTTAGGCCTACTGCGGAGTAGCTCACGTAAATGAGGTATTGATAAGCTACGCCTATAAGCTAGGCCTGATCCAAAGCTATTCATATGACTTTATGAGGTAGGCCCACTCATGAGAAGGTCATATGCGTTAGACACATTTCTGCGTAGTTTACATGAGATAGGCCTACTGCTGTGTATAACTCATATAAGTTAGGCCTCCTACTGTGTACTTTACATGAGTTAGGCCTACTGCTGTGAATACCTAATATAAGTTAGGGCCCCTGCTGTGTAGTTTACATGAGTTAGGCCTGCTGCTGTATATAGCTCATATAAGTTAGGCCCCCTGCTGTGTAGTTTACATGAGTTAGGCCTACTGTTGTGTAGCTTACATATGTTAGGCCTCTTGATGTGTAGTTTACATGAGTTTGGCCTACTGGTGTAAAGAGTTCATATAAGTTAAGCCTCCTGATGTGTAGTTTACATGAGTTAGGCCTGCTGCTGTATATAGCTCATATAAGTTAGGCCTCCTGGTGTTTAGTTTACATGAGTTAGGCCTACTGCTGTCTATAACTCATATAAGTTAGGCCTCCTGCTGTGTAGTTTACATGAGTTAGGCCTACTGCTGTGAATACCTAATATAAGTTAGGCCCCCTGCTGTGTAGTTTACATCAGTTAGGCCTACTGGTGTGTAGCTTACCTATGTTAGGCCTCCTGCTGTGTAGTTTACATGAGTTAGGCCTACTGCTTTGAATAGCTAATATAAGTTAGGCCCCCTGCTGTGTAGTTTACATGATTTAGGCCTACTGCTGTGAATAGCTAATATAAGTTAGGCCTCCTGCTGTGTAGTTTACATGAGTTAGGCCTACTGCTGTGAATAGCTAATATAAGTTAGGCCTCCTGCTGTGTAGTTTACATGAGTTAGGCTTACGGCTGTATATAGCTCATATAAGTTAGGCTTCCTGCTGTGTAGTTTACATGAGGTAGGCGCACTGCTGCATAGCTTACATATGTTAGGCCTCCTGCTGTGTAGTTTACATGAGTTAGGCCTACTGCTGTGAATACCTAATATAAGTTAGGCCCCCTGCTGTGTAGTTTACATGAGTTAGGCCTACTGCTGTGAATATCTAATATAAGTTAGGCCTCCTGCTGTGTAGTTTACATGAGTTAGGCTTACTGCTCTATATAGCTCATATAAGTTAGGCCTCCCGCTGTGTAGTTTACATGAGTTAGGCCTACTGCTGTGTAGCTTACATATATTAGCCCTCCTGCTGTGTAGTTTACATGATTTAGGCCTACTGCTGTGTATAGCTCATATGAGTTAGGCCTCCTGCTCTGTAGTTTACATGAGTTAGGCCTACTGGGGCCGTATGCACCAATCGGAGTGAGGGCCTTAACCGCGGTTTGACTATCCCCACAGGGCTAACTGTGTAAAATTTGTATGCGTCATTTGGTGCCAGCGCTAACCGCCAACCGTAGCCTAGGCTAAGCTAAACCAGTATCAAATCGGGTTTAACTGCTAGCCGGGGCGGTCAGTGTGCGTTGTTATGTATCCTGGGGAGTTGTCATGGTGAATCATGACGAGGACATGCCGGGAACAGACGAGGTAAATAAACCAGTTCCATCACATAACTCACAGCATTCACACGTACCTTACATGCATGTGTGGGTCTCAATCTATTCAATGCGATCATATTTGACAGAATTACATACTCTAAACGTGATATTTTATTAAATTAACCCTAAATTCAAACTGATAATAATGCTGCTGCCGCATTGGTGGTGATATTAATAGTTATATTTTCGAATCGACGAACATACAGTAAACAAACCGCAGCCGCCGCCAGTATGGAAAGCGACGTCGATGCAGCGGCGGCGATTTGTTTACTTTACTTTTGTCGATTCAAAAATATAACTATTAATATCGCCGCCAATGCGGCGGTAGCCTTAATAACGCTTCGAATTTAGGGTTAAATTGATCAAATTTCACTTATTGCGTATGTAATTCTGTTAAATATGATTGCATTTAATATATTTGAGCCTAATATATGGCTACAAAGGCAGAGGGAATTCCCAAATCTATAAATAAACTCACGGTCAGCTATCCGCCCCGGCTAAAACATTGGCACATACCAGTCTATCTTTTTTGCGGACCCCCCACTACCCGGAGCTAGCTGACCGGAGTTAGCGCCTAGCTCGGGTTACGACTAGCACAACTTGGTGCATACGGGCCCTGATGTGTACCTTATCTAAGGGGAGTCTACCATATGAGCTAGTTGAAATCAGCCCCTAACCCTCCCCCCTCCCCCTAACCCTCCACCCCCCCCCCCACACTCAGAAACCATGCCAATCTCAGGCCTCACACAAACAAAAAGATGTGTGGGTGGATTAGGTAACTAAACCCCCCCCCCACACACACACACATACAAACATACAAACACGCTCCATCCAACCACCGAGCAAAATATAACTGAACACCGTACATACAACCGCATACACACACCCGAATCCGCTACGGTTCTAGGTCACCCCCCCCCCACACACACACACACCAAATCCGCTAGAGGGCGCCCCGCTAGCACTGTGCGGACGCACCGGAAATGA
Source organism: Branchipolynoe longqiensis (assembly GCA_030323885.1). Classification (NCBI taxonomy): domain Eukaryota; kingdom Metazoa; phylum Annelida; class Polychaeta; order Phyllodocida; family Polynoidae; genus Branchipolynoe; species Branchipolynoe longqiensis. The sequence continues at coordinate 109,272 of JASIRB010003690.1, read as the reverse complement.
GTGCCTCATTTTACTCGTTATTTACACGAACTGGGCCAACACTTATCAGGCAGACGACATTCAGCCCTCAGCAGCGCGTCACCCACGGCACACTTTCCCGCCATTCTGTGTAAACTTCCTAGAAAAGCGCGCGCTTTTTTTCTCCTCCCCCCTACCCTCCCCTACACGCGCCCCCCCCCCCCGGCACACCCCCGACACCCCCGGACCCCCCCCCCCCCATCCCTCCCTCCCGCCTCCACTGTCTACAAGTTACAACGGGTTGATGGTGGTGGGTAGAGTTGCTCCGGGCGTTGCAGCCGGTGAACAATTGCGCTCATTTCTGGGTGACACACGTGACCCGGTTGTCTGCTCAGCAGACGACAACTGTCAGCGATATCGTTTTGTGGCGGGAACGTGTGGAGTGTCGGTCACTGCCCTAGTGTTTGACCAACAAATTTCTACCTATCGAATTCTCCCCCCTCCCCCATCCCTCCCGGCAAAATTGCCAAAAGCAGAACTTTAAAACCAAAGATGAAGAAAAGTTTGCTGAAAGATTAATGTAATTAATATATTTATATAATAATTGTAATAATATCACACTGTGTATAGGTCGCCAGCATAATTGTCTGATGACGCAGCCATATCGAATTCTTTATCATTTATAGAGATTATATCGAGCGGTCGAGAGAGAATGAGAGTGCGAGAGAAAGCGAGAGAGCGAGAGTGGGAGAGCGACAGAGTCAAACGGTGAGAGAGTGAGAGAGTGTGAGAGAGCGAGAGAGCGACAAGAGGACGAGAGAGCGAGAAAGGGCAAGAGAGTGAGAGAGCGAGAAAGAATGAGAGTGGGGGAAAGAGATAGAGAGAGCGCGCGGGAGAGATAGTGAAAAAGAACGAGAGAATACGAGAGAACAAGCCAGAGCAAGATAGAAGGAAAAATAATAATAGAGCGAGAGAGAGAAAGAGAGAGAAAGAGAAAGAGAGAGAGAAAGAGAGAGCGGGACAAAATTTTGAAGTCTCTTTTCGTTGGTTTTGGCCCATGTTAGTAACACATCCCACCCCACCCTGAGGGGGCTCTTGTGGATGTGGGGGTGTGGGTGGGGGTGGGTGGGGGTGGGACGGAGGATGTGTCCTGTTTGCTAATGCCAGACAGCGCAGCGCCAATGTCGTCTGCTTGCGAGTGTCGTCTGCTTGTCGTTATTGAGTTAAACAGTTGTTTTCTGTGCGGTTTCCCGCCACAAGGAAATACTATCCCCCCACAGCGTCTGCCTGACCTTTGACCCGACGCTAATGATATCCGCTCCTAGTTTGTTGGACAATTCTGCAAAGCAAATCCCCGGGCAGGGAGGTGTGGGGGGGGGGGGGGGGAGAAGGGAGGGAAAAGAGCAGCAGGGGAGGGGGGGGGGGCAGGAGAAGAGGGGAGGAGGGAGGGGGAGAGAGGGGGGGAGGAGCGCGGGAGAGGGAGAGGGACGGGATGGGGCGGGCTAGATGGGAGGGGGAGGAGGCAGGGGAGAGGGGAGGAGCAGGGAAGAGGCGAGGAGGAGGGGGAGATGGGAGGAGGGGAGGAGGGGAGAGGGGGAGAGGGGAGGAGGGTAGAGGGAAGGTAAGGGGGGAGGGCAGGAGGAAAGAGGGGAGGAGGGGGAGGGGGATAGAGGGGGAGGGGAGGAGGCAGGTGAGAGGGGGAGAAGGGAGGGTGAGAGGGGAGGAGGGAGGAGGGGGAGAGGGGAGGGGGAAGGGGGAGGGAGGAGGGGAGAGGGAAGGAGAATGAGAGGGGGGGAGGTGGGGGAAGTGGGAGGAGGGGAAGGCGGGAAGATGTGAGAGGAGGGGGGAGGGGGAAGAGGGGAGAGGGCTGGAGGGAGGGGGAGAGGGAAGAAGGGAGGGGAAGAGTGGAGGAGGGATGGGGAGGAGGGAGGGGGGAAGAGGGAAGGAGGGAGGGGAGAGGGGAGGGGGGAGGGGGGGAGGAGAGGAAGAGGGGAGGAAGAGGTGGAGAGGGGAGGATGAAGGGGGAGGGGAGGAGGGAGGGGGAGAGGGCGAGGAGGGAGGGGAGTGGGGAGGAGGGAGGGGGAGATGGGACGAGGGGAGGAGGGAGGGGGATAGGTGAGGGGAGGGGGAGGAGGGAGGGGAATAGGTGAGGGGAGGGGGAGGAGGGAGGGGAATAGGGGAGGAAGAGGTGGAGAGGGGAGGAGGGAGGGGGAGAGGGGAGGAGGGAGGAGGGAGGGGGAGGAGCGAGAATTTATTTGTTAGGTAACTCAGATAGAGTCTTATGGTGCTGTCACATTACGATGCATCGCGCAAACATACGTCGACGTATGTGATTTTTTGCATGCACAAAACTTTCGACTTACAACAATGTTCGATAACGTGTGGATTTTACGTCCGCCGTACTTTATGTATGCATTAGACATAAGTCGATGTACGTTAGGCATACGTTAGTCAAATATTGTTCACTATGTTGCACTATGTTGACCTACTTTAAAGGCAGTTGGAACATAATATGACAACGTATCGATAACATACGCCTAACATACATCTAACATATGTTTAGCATTTCTCCAGCGTGTCTTGACATATGTAATGTATGACGCGTAGTTCTGGCGATCGAATAACGTATATAACGTTCACCGGCGTCTGTGAATGTACCATGAGCATAATTTGAGCATTTTTCGCTGGGAGGTACGTTAGCCATACGTTGGTCATACGTTTGCCATACGCTGTGTATACAGTATGCATACGGCCAACTTTGCCCCCAATGCCGAAAAGTTTGATGCTTCTCGACATAAAAAAATGATTTTACGCGTTGGCGGCGCGCTGGCGAGATGCGCCGTAATGTGACTGGGCCATTAGGCTTTTTGTTGATGCTACTTTCACATTAAAGATGCACCATCAAATGTGTCAAACCGGAACACTCACCGTGATGTGATTTTATATATCAACTTAGAAACTGGCACACTAAGCTAAACATCTGGTCCCGTGATTCTACCATGCATTTCATACATGAATAATTGATGAATCTTAATGAAAGATCGCACTCAGAATGAGCCATTTGAGACCCAACCCATTAGATAAAGTTTGGTCAAGCAGGAATCATTAAACTGATTAACCTGTGGTTACTAGTAGTTTTTTGTGACGTAATAGAGAGACTTACATAGGTTATACGGCATACTATAAACTTCCACATTTACTTTAACTGACAGTAGGGTTTGCGCTACTTTCCAAGTCTGTAATATGTCAGAGGCTACATCACTGAGGACAGTCATTAGGGCTGAATGACATTAATACTAACAGCCACAGTTTGATCACAGAGACCCTCTGATGTTTGTTTATTGTTGTTTTACGTCCTAGCAACATCTAAGGTCATATCAGGATGGGTACCGACTTGTGACAGTGCGCACTCATGGCGACTTTATAGTGCTGCCCCACTGGAAGATCAGGCCGCCAGCACCATGACCTGATATCGCACTCAGTCACATTATCCTGACACTGAGCTAACCAGTCCTTGAACTATCCTATTAATGCTGAGCGCCAGGCAAGGAACCGACAAGTATCAATTTTAAAGTCATTGGTTTGACTCAACCGGGAAACAAGTCTATTCAGGCTTATCCATGATAGGCAGTATAAATCTTCAAGAAAAAAAACAAAAAACTTTGGTACCAGTGAAGCTGCGACCCAGCGTGCTGAGTCGCAGCTTCAGCTTACACCGTGGAAGATGGGGGTGGTTCCGCTCCCAGCCCGATCCTTCACTATCGACCTATCCTTAGATTTGTTTGTTTGTTGTTGTTTTACGCCCTAGCAACATCTACGGTCATATCAGGATGGGTGGGTACCGACTTGTGACAGTGTACACTCACAGTGACTTTACCATACCACCCAACTGGAAGACCAGGCCGCCAGCACCATGGCCTGATATCCCACTCAGACACATTATCCTGACACTGAGCCAACCAGTCCTTGTCCTATCCTAATAATGCCGAGAGCCTGGCTAGGAAGCAACAAGTATCAACTTTTAAGTCATTGGTTTGACTCGACCAGGGTTCGAACCCATGACCCCACGATCTACCAACACGGGAGACGGACACTCTGACTCATTCGGCCATCCCGTCTGTTCAGATCCTCAGACCATGGGGTAGACCCTACATAACTCCTACAGAATAGGGTGTTTCAAGTTAGACAAATTACTTATATTTGATCATAATGACTGTGAATAAGTACAGTTGTAAAGGTCAGGCTACAGCCATTTGAAGAATATAGAAACTACTAATAACATTGTAATAATGAAATACTGTAACTATTGTCTACCCAGTAATATTTAGCACCAACTGCAAATATTACTTATATTAATACCTTAAACGCAACTGGCATGATCCAAAATTACATTTCACTTACATGAACAACTAAGCAACCGCTGACACTTACCACCTGCTTATCACCTATAGCGGTAATGCCTACCATAAATAACTAATATCCATCAATCACCAGGTCTCTACATTCTATAAACCCATTAATATTATTTATATATTCTAATATACTAAAAAAGAAAAAGTGTATCTAAATCATACGGATACACATACGAATTGTGACCAGCACTCCGGCGCTAAAAAAAACACAATATAGGAATATAAAATATGCCCCACCCCCTCCGCCCCACAAAGAAAACACTCCAAGAAAGCTTTTCAGTCGCTGCATCTGCTTCTAGGGTGCTGTATAATAAGACCACCGTAATAGACGACATATTTAAAATTGAGCGGGTTTACAAAGAATTGAGCGGAAAATTTAATTAAGCGGAAAAAAGCAAAGTTAAACAGAGTCTTGAGAACAGATTAAAGTGTTCTCTCTCAAATATTTGCATCTGGAATATATATATGAATATCACCTAACCAGGTCATTGACGAAGACACATGTAAAGGTGCAGCCTTAGCCACCTGTGGAATATCTGTGGAAGTTTCAACTTCCTCTAAATTACTTTGACTACAAATAACTTTTATTTTATATTTCCTTTTCTTCTTATTCTTGTGTGCTTTTATTTTTTTAATGAACGGGAGTTGGAGGTTTTGTAATATTTATTTGGTGGGTGGGGGCAGTTTGTCGTCTGCTGTTTGTGGGTGAAGATCTAATACAGTCGGGTCGACTCGCAATGTTAATCATGGAAAGTGGCCAGAGGACATTTGTCGCCACATTTTCCAGCTCTTTGTTGCATTTTTTTCCCCGGCGCCAGACTCAGAAGGTTCAGATATAAAGGGCCCGGTCTGACACTGTCCCACCCACACCCACACCACTCAATCTCCCCCTCCTACCCCCTCCCCCAGTTTCCTCCATCCTCATCTCCCAACTCCCTCCCTCCATCTCCCAGTGTGACATTCAACCCTACAAACACCCCCCCCCCCCCACACACACACACACACTTACAGGCACATATATACGCACACCACCAACACATCTCATCCAGCAACACTTCCTACACGCGCCCCCACCCCTCTGTCTCCTCTGTCCTCCTACATTCACTTCCCCGCCCCCCTCGCCCCCTCCCCGCCCCTCCAGCCTCGTTTTCACCCCCTGCCCGTAGTCATCTGGCATACATAGTACCTTGGCTGGTAGCCGTCACCGCTCGCCACATGGGTTCTGGCAGACACTGCCCGCTATACTGGTGTTTAACGGAGAAGAGGGGTGAGGAGGGGAAGTTAGGGAAGAGAGGGGAGAAAAGAGGAAATAACTGAGTTAGTGGGGGAGAGGGTATAGAAAACGGCAATTGAGGGTGGAAGAGGCGGTGGGAGGGAGAGAGGGGAAATGGTGATGGTGGAGAGGAAATGGGGTGGAGAGGGGGAGAGAGCGGGAGAAGGTGGAGAGTAGGGGGGGGGGAAGATCGGGAAGGGGGTGGGGGGGAAAGAGGGGAAGGAGGGAGAGGAGGGGTTGAGAAGATATCAAAGCAACTAGGGGTGGGAGAAAAGGAGAGGGCGAGAGAGGTGGAAACGGACAGCGGAAGGGGAGGGGATGCGGGGTTGATGAAGGGGGGGGGGGGGGGGGGGGGAAGAGGGGAGAGGAAGACGGAAGTTGCAGAGAAAACAGGGAGGTGAAAGGGAGAAGGGGGAGGGGCAGGGACTGGGGGTAGGATGGGAGGGGTTAATACACTCTCGTTGTAGATTACCCTTTCCGGTCTATGACCAAACGCTTGGGGAGGGTGAGGCAGAGGGGGGAAGATGGGGGACACGGGAGGGGCAGTGGGGAGAGGAGGGGTGGAGCAGGGGTGGAGGAGAGGAGAGGGGGTAGAGGATGGGCCGTCCCCTCCTCCCCCCTCCTGAAAAGATACAGACGCGGCGCGCCGGCATAAAGGCGCGGGCGAGCCGATCGCTTCTGGTCATGTGACCGTAGGGACGCCGGCCCTATAGGGGCGCCCTCTAACGGAACGCGCGGGGGCGTGTTTCTGGGTCGGCGGCGACCTTGAAAAGGTCAGCGGTGAGCGGCAGTCCTAGTGCCTGAGCCGCGCGCCGCGTCGAGTCGCTATCGGGTTGCGCGCGACGCGGCGCGACGCGGCACGGCCGGGACCGCTATCAGGGCGGGCGCAGGGCCCCCGGCCGCCGGCGCAAAGCCCCGCGCCAGTCCCCGCCGCGCCTCCTCCCCGCGCCGCCCCTCTCTCCGCCCCGTGCTCCCCACCCGCCGATGAATTTATCATCGCCGATAAATTCATTTGTGTTTACGCGTTGACTTTGCGCGCATTAGCCCTGGGGCGTCTCGCCCCCCCCTCCCCCTCCTCTCCCCCCGCCACCTCGCAGCCCACCCCTACCCAACGCACACACACTCTCCCTCTTCCAGCTGCCCGCCGCCCTCCACACATGACGACCACCGATGTCCAGGCATCTCGCCCCTCCCCGGCCTTCACCCCACACTCCCCGTTCCTCATTCTCTTACTCCACGCCCCTCCCGCTCCACTCCCTTCTCCTCCTACCCCTTCCACTCTCCTCGCCCGTTCTCTCTGGGATCCTTCTCTTCCCACCCCCACACCTTCCCCCACACGCCCCTCTCCCTCTCCACGTTCTCTGCCTTGTCCCCCTTTCTACTCCTGTCTCTTGCCTCCACTCTGCGCCCCCCTTCTCTTCTCCCCCATCTCCCACGCTACCCTCCCCCTCAACTCGCTCTTCCTGTTCTCCTCCCTCTCCACCCCCCCCCCCCAATCCCCTCTCCCCACCTCGCCTCAGTCCTACCACACATCCCTCCTACCCTAACTTCGCCCCTCCCCCACCCCCACCCCGCCGCAGCCCCCGGTATTCATCCAGCCGACTCCGGTGGCGCTAAATTTCAATTTTATCTCGACGCCACAAACCGCGGCGCGGCGGTCCGACGTCAAAGAGTCCAATTTGGCGTGGAATTTGCGACCGCTGACTGGCGGCCGGTGATTAGGAGTCCCGGGGGGAGCGGCGAGGGAGCGCCGCCGCCATATTTCAGGCCGTGGAAGATCATCCTATTATGACGTTGGGGGCGGCGGTGGGGCGGCCAGGGAAGGGGGGGGGGGGACGGAGGTATCAATGCGCAGAGGTCAGGTCAGACAGATGATAGTGCAGATTGAGCTGGCCTGTAGCAGCCAGCGGCTTGTGAGCGGTGGGGGGTGAGTGTGGTAGGTGGGGGTGGAAGGGGTGGAAGGGGTGGAGGGGTAGTGGGAGGTGGAGGGGTAGTGGGAGGTGGAGGTTGGGGTGGTGGGTGGTAGAGGCTGGTAGCTGAGGGGTGCTGGTGGGAGTGAAGGGTGAGGATAGTGTTGGTACTGGGTGAAGGTAGTGGGTGAGTAGTGGAGGCTGGTAGGTGGTGGTGGTGGTGGTTGGTGATGGAGATGGTGCTGGTGGGAGATGGAGGTTGGGGTGGTGGTGGTGGTTGGTGATGGAGATGGTGCTGGTGGGAGATGGATGTTGGGGTGGTGGTGGTTGTTGTTGATGGAGGTGGTGCTGCTGAGAGATGGAGGTTGGGGTGGTGGTGGTGGTTGTTGATGGAGGTGGTGCTGCTGAGAGATGGAGGTTGGGGTGGTGGTGGTTGTTGATGGAGGTGGGTGGGATATGGAGGTTGTGGTGGTGATGGTTGTTGATGGAGGTGGGTGGGATATGGAGGTTGTGGTGGTGGTGGTTGTTGATGGAGGTGGTGCTGGTGGAGATGGAGGTTGGGGTGGTGGTGCTGGTGGGAGATGGAGGTTGTGGTGGTGGTGGATGTTGATGGAGGTGGGTGGGATATGGAGGTTGTGGTGGTGGTGGTTGTTGATGGAGGTGGTGCTGGTGGAGGTGGAGGTTGGGGTGGTGGTGCTGGTGGTGGTTTTTGATGGAGGTGGTGCTGGTGGGATATGGAGGTTGTGTTGGTGGTGGTTGTTGATGGAGATGGTGCTGCTGAGAGATGGAGGTTGTGGTGGTGGTGGATGTTGATGGAGGTGGGTGGGATATGGAGGTTGTGGTGGTGGTGGTTGTTGATGGAGGTGGTGCTGGTGGAGGTGGAGGTTGGGGTGGTGGTGCTGGTGGGAGATGGAGGTTGTGGTGGTGGTGGATGTTGATGGAGGTGGGTGGGATATGGAGGTTGTGGTGGTGGTGGTTGTTGATGGAGGTGGTGCTGGTGGAGGTGGAGGTTGGGGTGGTGGTGCTGGTGGTGGTTTTTGATGGAGGTGGTGCTGGTGGGATATGGAGGTTGTGTTGGTGGTGGTTGTTGATGGAGATGGTGCTGCTGAGAGATGGAGGTTGTGGTGGTGGTGGATGTTGATGGAGGTGGGTGGGATATGGAGGTTGTGGTGGTGGTGGTTGTTGATGGAGGTGGTGCTGGTGGAGGTGGAGGTTGGGGTGGTGCTGGTGGTGGTGGTTGTTGATGGAGGTGGTGCTGGTGGGAGATGGAGGTTGGGGTGGTGGGGCTGGTAGTGGTGGTGATGAGTGAGAGGGGTTTGGTATGGGGTGGGGCTAGTGGGTGGAGGATGAGCGGAGGTTTGGTGGTGTGGTATGTAGAAGGTAGTCGGTGGTGGGGGGAACTGAGGGTGGGGCCGGTAATACCCTGTGATCTGTGGGGGTGGGGTGGGGGTGGGTGACGGGTGGTAGATGGGGGTGAGCCGGGTGCTGAGGCTCTATGGTAATACACTGTGATCTGCGATGTCCTTATGTAGAACGATTCGTGGCCGTTGACCTAAGCCACTGCTCTCTACGTCTGTCTGTCTCCTTGCCTGTCCCTGTCTGCACCACATAGATCCTCCTTGCCTGTCCCTGTCTGCCCATCCCGCAGTCCGCGCCATATACAACCTCCTTGCCTGGCCCTGTCTGCCCATCCCATATTCTGTGCCACATACAACTTCCTTGCCTTTCCCTGTCTGCCCGTCCCACAGTCCGAGCCACATACAACCTCCTTGCCTGTCCTTGTCTGCCCATCCCACAGCCTGTGCCACATACAACCTCCTTGCCTGTCCCTGTCCCTGTCTGCCTGTCCCACGGCCCATGCCACATACAACCTCCTTGCCTGTCCCTGTCTGCCCGTCCGCTAGCCCACACCACCTACAACCTCCTTGCCTATCCCTGTCTGCCCGTCCCACAGCCCGCACCACATACAACCTCCTTGCCTGTCCCTGTCTGCCCATCGCACAGCCCATGCCACATACAACCTCCTTGCCTGTCCCTGCCTGCCCGTCCCCTAGCCCGTGCCACATACAACCCCCTTGCCTGTCCCTGTCTGCCCGTCCCACAGCCTGCGCCACATACAACCTCCTTGCCTGTCCCTGTCTGCCCATCCCACAGCCCGTGCCACATACAACCTCCTTGCCTGTCCATGTCTGCCCTTCCCACAGTCCTCGCCACATAAAACCTCCTTGCCTGTCCCTGTCTGCCCGTCCCACAGTCTGAGCCACATACAACCTCCTTGATGGTCCCTATCTGCCCGTCCCACAGTCCGAGCCACATACAACCTCCTTGCCCTGGCAACCAGCGACTGCTCCAAGGCCGACTTCTGCTTATCAGTGGAACGAGGGAACGCTATCTGGTCAGTGAGAGTCACATGTCGCCATCACGTGATACACTGTCGTGTAGTCCTGTGGTCATGGGGTCACATAGTCATGCTTTTATGTGTTCACATGGCCATGTGGCCATATAGCCATGCATTAATTTAGTCATGCATTCATGTATCCATGTAGTAATGCATTCACGTGATCATGTAGTCATGCAATCTCATGGTCATGTAGTCATGCATTCACCTGGTAATGTAGTCATGCATTCATATGGTCATGTAGGAATGCATTCATATGGTCATACAGACATGCATTCGCATGGGCATGTACCCATGCATTCACAAGGTCATGTAGACATGCATTCACATGGCTATGTAGTCATACATTCACATTGTCATATAGTCATGCATTTACATGGTCATATAATCAAACATTTGCGTGGTCATGCAATCATGTGGTCCTGAATTTGTGTGGGCATGTGGTCATGCATACACGTAATCATGTATCCACGTGGTCATGTGCTCATGAATTCATATAGTCATCCATTATTGTAGTCATGAATTCATGTAGTCATGGAGTAATGTGGTCAATTTGGCGTATAGTCACAAAAGCACACGGGCAAATAGTGACAATAGCAATCACCAGTCACATAGCCTCTGGGCTTTGTGTGTCCGTCAGTTCTCTCGACATCTGTACCACAAACAACATAACCGACCGGTACACACATTATGATTTTGTTTGTTTGTTGTTGTTTTATGTTCTAGCAACATCTAAAGTCATATCAGGACAGGTACCGACTTGTGAAAGTGCGCGATCATGGCGACTTTATAGTGCTGCCCCACTGGAAGACCAGGCCGTCAGCACCATGACCTGATATCCCACTCATTCACATTATCCTGACACTGAGCCAACCAGTCCTTGTCCTATCCTAATAATGCCGAGCGCCAGGCTAGGAAACGACAAGTATCAATTTTTAAGTCATTGGTTTGACTCGACCAGGGTTTGAACGCATGACCCCACGGTCTACCAACACGGGAGACAGATGCTCTAACTCATTCGGCCATCCCGTCTGGTCACACAGACACAAATGATGATGGTGGTGATGATGATGTTGATAATCATGTCCATGAACATGTTCATGACACTGGTGATGAAAATAGTGATTGAAATGAAACTGATGATGCTGAGAAGGATTACAATACTGCTGATGGTGGTTTAAATAATGGTGATGATATGGGAAACAAAGATAATGATGACAACGATGATGTCAATGGCCATGATGATGATGATGATGCTTGCTGCTGCTTGGGATGGTTTGTAACCTTACGATGGTTACTGGTTGCAGAACTGCAATATTATAGAGAGGCTCCGATAAATCGGCCCAATCTTTGGTTGAAGATTAATCTTCAGATGGGGCAGTTGTAGAAGCTGGGGACATCTTTACAACGTTGTAAAAGCGAAGCATTGGGGTGGCACCGAATCTCTTCGGTTCAGCGGTAGTTGAGCACTTGTATCCAGGAGACAGCAGCAAGGGTTTTGAGGAAGGGCAGGTAAAGATGGGTGCAGCGGTGGTTCCAGCAACGAGAACAAAGCGAGAGAAGCATAAAGGTACAGGGCCCCACCCAAGCACACAACTCCCTGGTCAGGGGGAGAAGTATGCCTGGGAGAAATAGAAAGGGTAGAGTCTAGGAAAGAGAAATGAGGAGAGTTGATTCAAAGGACTATGTCTATTTGCTCTATGGTGACCAACCAGCAAGCTGTAGACACGGACAGAGTAAGAGTAGAAAGTGAAATACCGCGGGCTCCCCTTCCTGGAACTCTTTTCAGACATATCAAGGAGGAGCAAGGCCAGCGGAGGGGAGACAGAGAGAGGTGTGGACGAAGTGCGGTCTGGATAGCAAGTGATGATGATGATGATAAAGATGCTGGTACTGCCACCATCCAGGCCACCACCCAAATCAACGTACCTTATTTGTAACATTGATAAATGATTAACTTTGGAGATATTTGAAGAGATAAGCATACTACATTATCTTTGACGTGCATTTCGAAATACTAATACCACAGGGTTCAGCAGTAACAGGTTCTACTTAATTGACTTAAAGCTGCATAGTCCGATGAAATATCAAATTTTCAAAACCAAACCAATTATCTAGATTTGATTTGACATATCTAACTTAGATACTGATGCACTTATTAACCATTTCTTTCTCCGTAGAAGGCAATACTGAGTCAATTTAACGGAACCTGTTACTGCAGAAGTCTATGATGTCAGAGTTTTGGCAAGCTTGCCAAAACTAATTTTCCATGTTTGCACTCAAAATATCTCAAAAGTTTACCATTTAAAATAAAAGTAACTTTGAACTAATGTAAAGTAGATACTAGTGATCGATGTAATATATTTATCTCAGAAAAAATACAGATATTCAAAACCAACGGACTGTGCAACTTTCATATTCCCTCATATAACAATACATATCTAATAAGCCTACGATTATCCAGTGGTGCAACACTATCATTATCAAGTCACTATGAGTACGCACTCTCACAACTTGGTAGCCTACCTCACCGTACATGTTGCTAGGATGTAAAAACCCAACAAATGACCAAACCCACGTCGCTCCTGCCCATGTGAGGTGCCTGCACGCATGCGCGCGCAACCTTCTAACATACAGCACCCGGCACCATGCCAGTAGCAGTACCCAGTAGTTCATGCAGACGGGCGTTAGTCGCGGGTGACACCAATTATTTTCCCAATGCTCATTTCCTCGTCGAGCCTGACGCGCCCCCTGGCGAGCTCCCGCTGAGCCCCTGTCGCGCCCCCTGGCGAGCTCCCGTTGAGCCCCAGGCGCGCCCCCTGGCGGGCCCCTGCTGAGACTCCATATCCTGTAGGCATCGGGCCTGGCTCCTTCACCTGAGATTAATGTTCTCGCGGGAGACGCGAGGTGTCGCCGAGTGGGGCTGTGCCGACGTGAGTAGTAGGTTATGAGTAGTATACCGAGCCGGGGCCCTGCGGCAGGCTTATCGCGCATGCGCAGGGCGCTGTCGGGCGGAAGGGAGGGGATCCTAAATTGAATCACAAATCCGCATAGTTTTTAGGGTGTTTTTCTTTTTACTTCTGAACCAGCGACGGGTGGGTGGCATTGTGGTTGGATGACAGTGTGGCTAGGTGACATTAGATAGGCGTGGGTGACATTAAGGGTGCAGTGAGAGTGTGGGTAGGTGGCATTGTGATTGGGTGACAGTGTGACTAGGTGACATTGGGTAGGCATGGGTTACATTAAGGGTGGGTTGCACTATCGGTTGGTAACATTGTGGTTAGGTGTTATTGGCTACATGTGGGTGACATTATGGATGGGTGACATTTGCTTAGGTTACATTGTACTTAGGTGATATTGGGTAGCTGTGAGTGGCATTATGGATGGGCCACACTGTCAGTGGGTGACATCATGGTTAGGTGGTATTGGATAAATGTGGGTGACATTATGGATGGGTGACATTTGCTTAGGTTACATTGTACTTAGATGATATTGGGTAGCTATGAGTGCCATTATGAATGGCCACACTGTCAGTGGGTGACATTGTGGTTAGGTGCTATTGGATAAATATGCGTGACATTATGGATGAGTGATATTAGGATGAGGTGACATTGTGGTTATGTGACATTGGGTAGATGTGTGTGACATGGATGGGTGGCATTGTGCTTAGGCGACATTGTGATTAGGTGACATTGGGTAGATGTGTGTGACATTTTGGCTTGAGTTGCTCCGAGTATACACTTTCTACTCCGTGCTGCTCACAATTTTTGCATGAACTACAGTGACTGGTGCTGTTGATTATACAGCAGGAGCCACTCCCTTAATTCTACAGGATCATGTTGTAACTAATACACCACACATCAAACTTAGACTATATAGACTGTCAATTTTCAATTGTAAGATGGCTGAAGACCAGTGCTGTAACTAATACAGCACTGATCAAACTATATAGACTGTCAATTCCAATTCTAAGATGGACGGAAGAGCAGTGCTCCGGCACTGACAAGTGTTATATTCAGATGAATAAACACTTTACCAACAACAAAATAGATGGTTGCCAATGGGTTAGGACATTGTGGTTAAATGACATTGGCACGTTTTGAGCTTTTTTTGTACCTTTCTACACCTTTTGGAACCTTTTTTTGTTAAGAAATGTGTGGTTTTTTTAAATGTTAAAACCCCCGAAATATTTTATAATTTCAAATATATTTGAATGTTTTTGCTAAATATTATGAACATAGACCTTTTTTGTTTCTATTCTGTGGATATGTTATTACAATTATTATTATTATTATTATATATAATTCAATTGAACAATTATCCTACACTTTCGAAATAAAATTTTCCGTTGAAACAATCGAGTATTTGAGTACATACAAATTCTTATCTCAGCAGCATTTGGAACTTTTCTCGAACTAGGCATCGATATAATTCACTATTACATCAACGGACTCGTGTTATCAGTTGAATTGAGATAACACCACGTCATGATAAAACCTCACAGCACGGCCACTGCATGACGTCATTGTCCACAAGCACCTGGGGTCAGGGAAGAGGTCATAGGGTAGGTCGAAGGTCAAACCTCAGGTTAGAGGTCAACGGCACGGTCCAGTGAGCGCACTCTGTCTAGATGATGCTCCATTGCCAAGTGATATCAGTTCTGGGGAGCCTGAGTTGAATTGATGCCACAGTCACCTAACTATCAAGGTTCTGTCGGTAAGCACCAAGCCCCGTAACTATCACAATTCTGTTGGTGCTCACCAACATACATAACTATCATGGTTGTGTTGGTAAGCACCAACCCACATAACTATCCTGGTTATGTTGGTAAGCACCAAGCCACATAACTATCAAGATTTTGTTTGTAAGCACCAACATACATAACTATCATGGCTTTCTTGGTAAGCATCAACCCACATAACTGTTATGATTATGTTGGTAAGCACCAACATACAAAACTATCATGGTTATGTTTGTAAGCACCAAGCCACATAACTATCATATTCTGTTCGTAAGCACCAAGCCACATAACTATCATGGTTATGTTGGTAAGCACGAACACACATAACCATCATTAGTATGTTAGTAAGCGCCAACCCACATAACTGGCATGGTTATGTTGGTAAGCACGAACACACATAACTAGCATGATTATGTTGGTAAGCACGAACACACATAACCATCATTAGTATGTTTGCAAGCACCAAGCCACATAACTATCATATTCTGTTCGTAAGCACCAAGCCACATAACTATCATGATTATGTTGGTAAGCACCAAGCCACATAACTATCATGATTATGTTGGTAAGCACGACCACACATAACTAGCATGATTATGTTGGTAAGCACGAACACACATAACCATCATTAGTATGTTAGTAAGCACCAACCCACATAACTGGCATGGTTATGTTGGTAAGCACGAACACACATAACCATCATTAGTATGTTAGTAAGCACCAACCTACATAACTCTCATGGTTATGTTGGTAAGCACGAGCACACATAACCATCATTAGTATGTTAGTAAGCACCAACCCACATAACTGGCATGGTTAGGTTGGTAAGTACGAACACACATAGCCATCATTAGTATGTTAGTAAGCACCAATCCACATAACTATCATGGTTATGTTGGTAAGCACCAACCCACATAACTATCATGATTATGTTGGTAAGCACAAACACACATAACCATCATTAGTCTGTTATTGTTAGTAAGCACCAACCCACATAACTATCATGGTTATGTTGGTAAGCACCAACCCACATAACTATCATGGTTATGTTGGTAAGCACCAAGCCCCATAGCTAGCATAGTTCTGTTGGCAAGAGGCTCAGATTCAGGATTTAATACGAAGCACTACTGGTTGGTGGTTTTGAGTCAAATGTGAGCACATGTCTGCGAATGGGAGCTAATACCTTAAGTTGTATAAACCGATGGGTTTCAGTCTCTACCATATTTGTCAGAATGTGTGATGTTCATCGTATTAATCTACTCAAATGACATCGGTGGATTTTATTTTGCAGTAGATTCTTGGATGAGAATCAGACGGGAATATCTATCAGGAAAGTATGCGCTTCACATGTGGAAGGTCCTGGTGTCAATCACCAGCTGTGTCAATCTCAAACTTACCAAAGTTATACATGTTATACCTACATGTAATACAAAGCTATACCTAGTCTGGTGCTCGGCATTACCAGGATAGAGCAAGGAGGACTAGTTTTATCACAGTGTCAGGATAGTGTGAGTGAGTGGGATATCGGGTGATAGTAATGGGTGGCACATGTATTCCCGTGGTGAATGGCACTATAAAGTTGTCATCAGTGTAGACCATCTAAAACCATCCTGATATGACTCTAGATGTTACTCGGGTGTAAAACCCAACCAAACAGACACAACTAGTTAAGCTAAAATATTTTTAAAGAAAAGACAAATTCGCAATTACAGTATTTAGCCACTTCCTCCATCCCACCCCCAATTAGTTGTCAGTGCAATCTACCCCCCCCCCCTTTCCCCCACTACCCTTCTCATAGTGGCATACATTACGCTTGCTCCACGAGTCTTTATTGTGTGTGCGGGTGTCGCTTCTTACTGACCTGGATATACCGTTGTTTACAATGGCGCCATTGAAAAGGGACACAGTGCGCATGTCGCTAACGATTAAGACCGGAAGTGAGTTGCTAACTGGGCCTGCGCACTCAATGAGTGGCCGGCTGTCCACGTCACCAAATATTTGCCGATGGAAAATGTGAATGATTTGAAGATGGAGCAGATGCTCCTAGAAGGAGAGAGAAGAGAAGGAGTTGGCCTAATTATTACCACGATTTAATTGCTGTTATTTCAAGGTTTATCGAACTATGCAGCTAAAAGAATAACGAGAGTCGTCTCCTTTTTCTTTTTAAAAAATAATTAAAGACAACTTAATGATGGTCGGTGATAAGATGGTAATACCCCACCCATACATTGCAGCGCGTCTGTCACATCACATTAAGGAGTCATCTGACGCCACCGACCGCCGTGACGTCACATCCGTCACGGTCCTGACGTCACGACCCGGTCACGTGGGAGCCCCTCAAAAGACGAGATCAATGAGACATTAATTTCACTGATGGAATTTAATGAGGTGTGAAAAAAGTGCGGGCACCACGCCCCTCTCCCCCCCCCCCCACCCCCAACACACACACCCCTCCCCCAACAACATACCCCGACCCCCACCCCCCACAACCCCCACCCGCCAAGACTGCAGTGACATTTATGCCTGGAGTGTTCCTATGAAGTGGTTTGACACCGCCTGACACCCCCGCCACACACACGCACACACTCTCTCATCCTCAGCCAATTAGAATGCAAATGCAATCCGAGCTGCAGCTGTAATGGGACGGGGTGGTGACCCTGGGACCCGGCCCCGAGCCGACCATCGCACCCGGTCGTATTGCAATCTGCTCGTGTCTCTCCGAGCTGCTCTCGGCGGCTCTCGGCGGTTCTCGGCAGCCCGAGGCCGCTCGCCGACAGACTATTGACACCCAATTCTACCCGCCCGCCAGACACACACCGACTCTCAACTACCTCCCTCAGCAAGATGAAGCCAAGCGCACTTGTGTGCAGACGCATACATACGGGAACTTTGAGCCACTCTGAGCAGCTCAGAGTAGTTCTGATCAGCCTTGAGTACCTCCGAGTAACTCAGAGCAGCTCAAAGCAGTTCCCACGAACCTCAGAGCTGGTCCCAGTAGTTCCCAGCACCTCCGACTACCTCCGAGCAGTTTCCACGAGCCTAGGAGCTGGTCCCTGTAGGTCTCACCACCTCCGAGAACCCGCGAGCAGTTCCTGAGTACCTTCGTGTAGCTAATCAGCTCCGGACTGTCCGAGTATCTCCGAGCATCTTCGAGTACCTCCGAGTACCTCTGACTAACACTGCTCAGCTTTGGCCGAATAGTTCAGATTTTGATATGGGTGTCATGTACTGGGTCATGTACCATTTCATGTACCATGTCATGTACCAAGGCATGTACCAATTCATGCACCATGTCATGCACAATTTCATGCACCGTGTCATGCACAATGCCATTCGTCATGTACATGACATTACAATGTCATGCACCATGGCATACAATGTCATGTACCAAGTCATCACAATACCATGTACCATAGCATGCACAATGTCATGCAATATCATTACCAGGTCATGCAAAATGTCATGTCTAGTATCATGTACCAGGTCCTGCACAATGCTATGTGCAATCTCATGCACATTGGCATGTGTTATTCCATGTCATGCACAATGTCATTCACAATACCATGCACCATGTCATGCACCACATCAGGCACCATGTCATGTAACCTGTCATGTACCATGTCTTGTAGTATCATGTCATGCACAATATCATGCACAATGTCATACGCTGCAATGTTCCTGATAATTCATATAAAAATGTAAATTTAATAGTGTCCTCATTATCTGAAGCCACTATAAAACAATTATATAACAACATATTTACAACTTGCCTACAATAGTTAAAGGATAGAGAAATATCATGTACCATGAAGAGCCAAGTGCATCTTTTCGGGCAGATTACACATTTTTCAAGAGATGCGTTTGTTATATCCTCTGGCAACCTATTCTACTAAGTGGCACATGCCACATGTTAAGGCACAATCACTACGTGATTTCAGGCTAAACACAGGAACATGTATTGTTATCTGACTGAATAATCTGACGGTTTGGGATGACTATTTAAAGGACAAGAGATTGCAGATATTCTGCTGCTTTACCATTGATAGCTCTATCAGCGATTGGTAAAATCTTGAACGCTTACTCCCACCGCACCCTTGCCTCCGCCCCCCCCCCCTCGCCACCTCCTCCTCGACCCCCGGCTACTCCCTAGTCCCATATCTCAATCCTGCACCCCCCCTTCTCCCTCCTCCCCCACCCCCGCCCCCCCCCCCACACACATTCATTTATCCTCTGATACCCCTCTTATTTCTCTCTCCAGACTACCCCTTTCTGCCCCACCTCCTTCTTCGCCCCACGGTCCCACCCATATCACAATCCCCCCACCCACCCACCCCCACCGCCGCCCGCCTGTGAGCAACTCGCCCATAAATCCCGAGTAGCTCGGGGCTCAATTAGGTCACCCCGACGCGACACCCTCCAGATTATCTGTTATATTAATTATCTGAAGCGCGCGCCGGGCGGCGAGCGGTTGGCACCAAATTGAATTTCTTCATCATCTCACTCAGTTAGCCACCCACCCTCCCCCATGCACCCCCAACCCCAACCCCAGACCATGAGAGCCGAGTACCCCAGCATCTATCCCGCCCACACCCACCCACACCCACTCCCCACACTCACCCACACCCACACCTCACACACTCACACACATTTGCCAACAGCAGAAGGAGCAGTGTGGGATCTCTCCAAGCAGATGAGGTCAATCTGATGACGACGATGATGATGCGCATCCATCCACATCCCGCATTCCACATCTACGTCGGGGGGGCCGGGGGCAGTGCGTCTTGGTACCTCTCTTCTTCTTCTTCTTCTTTTCATTTATTAGAGTGTTTGTTTGTCTTGCCGCAATCCCCCACCAGGGGAAGCTGAATGGATGACCTTGGCAGCTCCTGGAAGAGGGAGTGCCACATGGAGTGACCTTCTCCTCCAGGGTGAGGTGACCTTGGGACCCCCCTCTATCTCCACCCATCTTCCCTCCGTCTTGCCCGGCCACTATTGAGTCCTCTATGGCGATATCGAGAATATTGAGGGTGTGTAGCTGTGGGGGGGGGGGGAGCTATTTTATTAAGCGGCTGCCAATCGATTCGCATGGCTTCTCTACGTAAGGTCCATCTCTGTCTATGTAACAAAGAATAGACTTGGACCTTCATAAGAACTCCATTGCTTATTAGATTCTTTTTCCTTTGTAAATGGATTTTACTAATATGGACAGCTTTTCTCGGTGCGTCGCAACTTATCATCCAACGCGCACTTGGTCTCGCTATTTCCACAGAAATGTTTCTTTTAAGCATAAGGTTTTGTTTGTTGGTTGGTTGGTTGTTGGGGTTTTACGTTTTGGCAATATCTAAGGTCATATTAGGAATGGCACCGACTTGAAACAGTGCGCGCTCATGGTGACTTTATAGTGCTGCCCTACCGGGGAATCAGGCCACCAGGCTAGAAAGTGGCAATTATCAATTGTATAAGTCATTGATGTGATTCTCCTGGGAAGCGAACCCCTGACCTTCCGCACGCGAGACCCGTGCTCTTCCCATTCGGCCACCGCGCCCGGTCTCAAAATTTGAGTTTGGAGAAGAATCGTATAAGTTCTCCTTAACCCATTATGCTGCGACTTAGTCCAATCTACGCAGTCGATCGCTGTAGCATTTTTTTTTCAGTTGAAATTAGCTCAAGTGGATTAAGCCCTGACGGAAGAAATTGCTTACTAGGAGGATTCGACATTGCTACTTTTGTCGTGCGCTGTCTGATTGGTCATGTTGAAACAATGCTTGCCAAACAAGTGTTGTATTCTAAATGTATTTTACTCTTTTTTTTCTTCAAGCATCTCCAAAGTTAACAGATTTAAATTCAAAATTACTTCAAGCTAAATAAATTAGATTTTAAGAATCAACCTTTTATCAATATTTGACAAATATGCCAGAAACTCAAAGCTTGTCTGATGACTGTGGAACTTTAATAAGATCAGTGTCTAATTCTCAACCATTGGAAAACTTGTAACTTATAAATATACTAACCTATATCATTATAACCGCTACATTTACCTAGGTTATTGTCCTCTTATTTTTTAATAAAATGTACATAGCCATGTATTAAAGCTGCATAGTCCGATGAAATATCAAATTTTCAAAACAAAACCAATTATCTAGATTAGATACTGATGCACTTATTAAGCATTTGTTTCTGCGTAGAAGGCAATACTAAGTCAATTTAAGCCAACCTGCTTCTGCAGAAGTCTATGGTGTCAGAGTTTTGGCAAGCTTGCCAAAACTAATTTTCCATGTTTGCACTCAAAATATCTCAAAAGTTTCCATTTAAAATAAAAGTAATTTTGAACTAATGTAAAGTAGATACTAGTGATCGATCTAATATATTTATCTCAGAAAAAATACAGAAATTAAAAACGATCGGACTATGCAACATTTATACCCCTGTCACACTATGACGTAACGAGCCAACGTGAGCCTAACGTGGTCATTTTTCGTCATTACGTTGGGTTACGTCATGATGACGTCATAATGACGTTAGAATGACGTCGAGCACGTCACAACGTCGTCAACAAACCACAACAAACCACACTTAAGATACAGCTAGAAGACTTCTTAAAATTCGTCAACGAATTCTAATCTGTAAAATACTGTAATGTGTATGCTTACACTGACACACCAGGTCCATTGTTTACCTTATAGATGCAGCAGACTGGTTGGCTGAATTGGTAAGAGCACTGACTGGTGTCCTGTGTGGAAGGTCGTCATGGATTCAAACCATGGCTGAGTCAAACCAAAGACCCTATAATACTAAGACAGCTCACTCAGCCTGTACTGGGTAATCAAAATGATCAAACCCACCACTTGGTGCGCTGGCTGTTCTCTTGGTTAAACAGTTGCTATATTATATGTATAAATGTATATATGAATGTGAAAGATGTGTGATGATGGCGATGATGATGATGATGCTGATGATGATGTGTATTTGTTCATAGCAATTTCCTATTGATGTGTATTCATACTTACCTATCTCATGTATAATATAATTGTATGTGTTTACATGTGAAACACCAGCCAGCAGCCGGGCTGATCAAACCCACCACAAGGTGGCACTGCGAAATTTACATTACCATGGGAGAGATAGGGAGTGAGCTGTCTTAGTATTATAGGGTCTTTGGTCAGACCAATGGCCTATAATTGATACTTGTCTCTACCTAGCCCGGGGCTTAACATTAATAGGACAAGGCAAGGCCTGGTTAGATCAGTATTAGGATAATATGACCAAGGAATATACCAGGTCAGGGGGCTGGTGGCACAGCCTCCCAGTGAGGCAACACTATACAGCCATCATGAGTGCTCTGTTACATGTCAGTACCCATCTGGATATGACCTTAGGTGTTGCTAGGATATAAAGCCACAGCTACCAAACAAAGAAAGAAAGGAAACACTGTGCGCGGTGGTCGAATCGGTAGAGCGTGGGCCTCTTGTGTGAAAGGTAGGGAGTTTGGTTCTCGGTCGAGTCAATTAGATACTTGTCGTTTCCTAGCCTGGTGCTAGACATTAATAGGATAGGGCAAGGACTGGTTAGCTCAGTGTCAGGATAATGTGACTGAGTGGGATATCGGTTCATGGTGCCAATGGCCTGATTTCCCAGTGGGGCAGCACTATAAAGTCACCATGAGTGCGCACTGTCAAAAGTTTGTACCCATCCTGATATCACCTTAGATGTTGCTAGGACATAACAATCCAACAACCAAGCAACCAATCAAATTTAGATTTCGGTTATCTTTGGTTTCACGTATGACTGCGCATGCGCGGTATCCGCTAGGGGCACTGACTGCTGCAAATGTCCATCCGCTGACCCCTTACCTGTCCAACTGCTGACCCTTGCTCATCGCAATCCTCAGCCCATCTTGGCAATAACAAAAAAAATAAGAAAAGCGAATAAGGCTGTCTTGTTACCGGGTGAGCGGAGCGAATCGCCCACGTACACGGGGTCGCCATAAGGAAAGCACAGGCCCGAACGGCGTACATGCCCACGCCATTGTGTCCCAAAACGAGGCCACAAAAGTGTCTTTCACGACGGGAGAAAATCTCACAAAGCAGATGGATATTCTTACAAAATAGCGACGGATTGTTCGCTGCTCACAAACTCTGTCTCCATGGCAACGGTTGGTGTAAGCTGATGCTCTGTCCATTAGGCGACAAACCAGCGGACATGCATTGCCTGACTTAACAAAAATGCGCCTGGGTTTTCTTTTCAACCATAGATGGAAGAATCTGCCTTTTATTTATTTACTTTTTTAATACATTCATCGATTATGTGGGGAAAATTTCAACCAAAGACAGTTGGTATTCCTCATTCCAGTCCTTGCCTTATCCTGGCCTTGCCTTACCTGAGATGTTACCATCCTGTGTCATATACTCTTTAATGTTCTATCATTTAACCTGCCACCTAGCGGCATAATCTAACCTGCCATATAGCAGGATAATCTAACCTGCCATATAGCAGCATAATCTAACCTGTCATATAGCAGATGTAGATTACAAAATGGCCGGAAGACCAGTAGATCAGCCAAGCGTGGAGAAGAGAATTATTCAAATGGATAAATAAGTTACTAATAAAGCGAAAATAGCAAAGAATTGGTGACGTCAAGCAGGGAAGGAATATGTACTGACAGGTTCTAAGGAATAAATGGAGGTTCTTCAATTTTAAGAGAAATCTGAAACATCATTTTTTTTATTTCAATAGGTCCTAAGCTTCTCAAATATCCATAGGTTTGCCACTCCAAAAAATTCCGGCGAAATTACACAAGGAACCTGACTATCACTTAAAATGGGGTTTCATCCTATTGCATTTTGGAGTGCTTGTTTACCACTATAATTAGTGGCATGTGAACTTTTTTTTTAGATATATACTGCCTATAATGGATACGTATGAATGGTTTTGTTTTCACCATTAGACAGTTGGTTGATAGAAAGCCCGAACCTACACTTTTACCAACCCAAGGGATTTCTAACCTCCCACACCATATAGACATGGTATGAGAGCAACCGGCCTTTGATGACGCTGAAAGTTATACACAGTGGTTGTAAGTTATACACAGCAACATTCCTTTAATATTTCCTCGTGGAACCCTATCAATCTGTACTGCGGTTCCCTGGTCTGTCTCACTCTCCTTGATCAATTCACTCGCAAATGATCATTAGCGCTGACTGATCCTAATCGTCACAGCTTGACCCGAGCTGACCCTAATCGTCACAGAGTATTTCCCAGTCGAGCTCAGCCGTAAATAACCCCCACTAAATAGTTAACATAAATTGTTAAAGTCTGTAAATATGCAAAGACGTAATATTCACAGTAAATAACGATACATGTGATTAAAGTTGCATAGTCCGATGGTTTTGAGTTTCGCTCATTTTCTGAGATAAATATATTATGTTGATCGTTATGATCTACCTTACATTAGATTCAAGTAATGTTTATTTTAAATGGCTAACTTTTGAGATATTTAAAGTTCTAACATGCTAAATCAATTTTGGCAAGCACGCCAAAACTCTGACACCATAGACTTCTGCAGGAACTGGTTCTATTAAATTAACTCAATATTCCCTTCTATGTGGCAACAAATGTTTGATAAATGCACCAGTATCTAAGTTAGATATGAACAATCAAATCTAGGTCATTGCATTGATTTTGAATATTTCATGTTTTCATCGGACTATGCAGCTTTAAGTAAATCTCACTTTAGTGCACTTTTTAGTTGAATGCGCATGTCTGGTGAAACAACCGAAATAGTCATTTTCTGATTCACCAACATATATGTTGCAACACGCTGACCACCTGAGTCTGGAGGCATAGGATACATATAGAGCTGTTAGCTGAAGCCAACACTCATCCTCACCTTCTACCTGAATGGCTACACTCTCCAAGCGGTATGTAGTAATCGGATCTCCATAGCCCGCAAAACAGAGAGTGGTGAGGGGTGGAGAGTGAATGAGCAGAGGCTACCTGTATTCATCGCAGTGCCCCCTGATGGGAGAGGTAAGAAACAAGATGTCGCATTGCACTGCTGTCTGCACAATATTATATGTCCTAAATGCGTTCAAAAGCAATGTTTGCAATGACAATTAGACCGGTCAGTCAGATATCAGTGTTGTCGGGCCCCGTAAGCGTGGACAGCTATGTCTTATATGTCAGCAGGAATGTCAGACATGTCAGACAAAATGTCTCATGTCAAAAGGAATGCATCATGTACAAATCGAGAAGGAATGTCTGATATGCCAGAATCTATCTGATATGTCAGCAGTAATGTATGCTATGTCAGCAGGAATGTCTGATTTGTCAGAAGGAATGTCTGATGTCAGAAGGAATGTCTGAGACATCAAAATGAATGTCTGATTTTTCTGAAAGAATATCTGATATGTCACAATTTGTTTGATATGTCAAAAGGAATGTCTAATATTTCAAGAGGAATATCTGATATGTCAGCAGGAATGTCTGATATACCAGCTGTAATGTCTGATATATCAGCAGCTAGGTCTGAGATAGTAGCAGGAATGTCTGATATGTCAGCAGGAATGATTGATATACCAGCTGTAATGTCCGATATATCAGCAGCTAGGTCTGAGATAGTAGCAGGAATGTCTGATATGTCAGCAGGAATGTCTGATATACCAGCTGTAATGTCCAATATATCAGTAGCCAGGTCTGAGATAGTAGCAGGAATGTCTGATATATCAGCAGGAATGTCTGATATACCAGCTGTAATGTCTGATATATCAGTAGCTAGGTCTGAGATAGTAGCAGGAATGTCTGATATGTCGGCAGGAATGTCTGATATATCAGCTGTAATGTCCGATATACCAGCAGCTAGGTCTGAGATAGTAGCAGGAATGTCTGATATGTCAGCAGGAATGTCTGATATACCAGCTGTAATGTCCGATATATCAGCAGCTAGGTCTGAGATAGTAGCAGGAATGTCTGATATGTCAGCAGGAATGTCTGATATACCAGCTGTAATGTCTGATATATCAGTAGCTAGGTCTGAGATAGTAGCAGGAATGTCTGATATGTCAGCAGGAATGTCTGATATACCAGCTGTAATGTCCGATATATCAGTAGCTAGGTCTGAGATAGTAGCAGGAATGTCTGATATGTCAGCAGGAATGTCTGATATACCAGCTGTAATGTCCGATATATCAGCAGCTAGGTCTGAGATAGTAGCAGGAATGTCTGATTTGTCAGCAGGA
Source organism: Branchipolynoe longqiensis (assembly GCA_030323885.1). Classification (NCBI taxonomy): domain Eukaryota; kingdom Metazoa; phylum Annelida; class Polychaeta; order Phyllodocida; family Polynoidae; genus Branchipolynoe; species Branchipolynoe longqiensis. The sequence continues at coordinate 83,346 of JASIRB010003690.1, read as the reverse complement.
ATGTCTGATATACCAGCTGTAATGTCCGATATATCAGCAGCTAGGTCTGAGATAGTAGCAGGAATGTCTGATATGTCAGCAGGAATGTCTGATATACCAGCTGTAATGTCTGATATATCAGCAGCTACGTCTGAGATAGTAGCAGGAATGTCTGATATGTCAGCAGGAATGTCTGATATACCAGCTGTAATGTCCGGTATATCAGTAGCTAGGTCTGAGATAGTAGTAGGAATGTCTGATATGTCAGCAGGAATGTCTGATATACCAGCTGTAATGTCTGATATATCAGCAGCTACGTCTGAGATAGTAGCAGGAATGTCTGATATGTCAGCAGGAATGTCTGATATACCAGCTGTAATGTCCGGTATATCAGCAGCTAGGTCTGAGATAGTAGTAGGAATGTCTGATATGTCAGCAGCTATGTTTAATATGGCAGCAGTGAAGACAAAAACAGCAACAAGGACACAAGTAATGAAAACATAGACGTATCAGAAATCCACATACATATCAGACATGTTTATGTGTGCATTACTTGTGTCCTTGTTGTGGTTTTTCTCTTCACTAACTTAGGTTTTATTGTTTGTATTTTTTCTTTACGTTCTCATTGTTGTTATTTTTGTGTTTGTATTACTGAGTGTGGCATTGGTGATGGTTGTGTTGTCATTGCTTGTTTTGTTGTTATTTGTATTGTCAGTGTATGTTTTGTCATTACTTGTGTTGGTATTGTTTGTCTTGTTACTTTTGGTTTGGTGTTTGTTTTGTTGCTGCTTGCATTGTCATAATTAGTTTTTTTACCATGCTGTCATTGTCTATGTTATTGCTAATTGTGTGATAACTACTTGTGTTGTTACTGTTTGTGTTCTCACTGTTCCCACTGTCCATTGTTGTTTGTTGGGTTTTTTTTTGTACATGAGTTGTTTAAGGCTTTGTCACACATCACCGGATTGCATCCACTGTGTCCGTTATCTGTCCTGTGGTGTCCGGTGGCAAGTTTTGAACATGCACAAAACTTGTGTTTTGCTGTTTGTGTTGCTGCTGTTCATGTTGTCACTATTCGTGCTGCTGCTATTCAAGTTTGTTGCTGTTCACGGTGTCGCTATTCATGGTGTTGTTGCTTGTGTTGTCGATGTTCATGACATTGCTGTTTGTGTTGTCACTGTTCGTGTTGTCACTGTAGGTGTTGTTGTTTGTGTTGCTGTTGATTGTGTTATAGCTGTTCGTGGTGTTACTGGTTGTGTTGTTGCTGGTTGTGTTGTTGCTGTTTGTGTTTTCCTATTCCAATTGTTACTGTTTCTCTTATTGTTTGTGTTGTCAATGTGTGTGTTGCTACTGTTCTCAGTGTTGTTGTTTGTGTTTTTGTTTGTGTTGTTGTTGTTTTGTATGTGTGTTGTTTTTGTTTGTGTTTTTGTTTGTGTTGTTGGTTGTGTTGTTGTTTGTGTTGTTGTTTGTGCTGTTGTTTATGTTATTGTTTATGTTGCTGCTGTTCATGTTGTCACTGTTTGTGCTGTTGCTATTCATGTTGTTGCTGTTCATGTTGTTGTTGGTGTAGTCGATGTTCATGTTGTTCCTGTTCATTGTGTCGCTATTCATGGTCTTGCTGTTTGTGTTGTCGATGTTCATGCTGTTGTTGTTCGTGTTGTTGCTGTTCATGGTGTCATTGTATGTGTTGTTGTTTGTGGTGTTGTTGTTTGTGGTGTTGCTGTTCGTGGCGTTACCGGTTGTGTTGTTGTTGTTTGTGTTGTTGCTATTTGCATTGTTACTGATTATGTTATTGCTGTTTGTGTTGTTGCTATTTGAATTGTTGCTGATTGTGTTGTTGCTGTTTGTGTTGTTACTCTTCTTGCTGTTCTTGTTGCTGTTTCTCGTGTTACTGTTTATGTTGTAACTGTTCATGTTGTCACTGTTTGTGTTGTCACTGTTTGTGTTGTCACTGTTTGTGTTGTCACTGTTTGTGTTGTCACTGTTTGTGTTGTCACTGTTTGTGTTGTTTCTGTTTGTGGTGTTGCTGTTTGTGTTGTCGCTGTCTGTGTTGTCACTGTTTGTGTTGTAGCTGTTTGTGTTGTTGCTGTTTGTGTTGTTGCTGTTTGTGTTATTACTGTTTGTGTCGTTACTGTTCATGTTGTCGCTGTTTGTGTTGTTGTTGCCTGAATTATTGTGGCTTCTGTGCTCCACTGTCTGTATCATCGCCGTCCACATTATCAATGGCTGCGTTGTGGCTGTTGCTGAAGCTGGTTGGAGGTTTTGTCGCTGGTGGAGCGCAGAGGTCACGTGGCTGGGCAAGCCCCGGGCCAGTCACGAGCCGGCGCAGTCACGACTAACACCGCAAGATGAAGTAAGAAATACGGCACCACGCTACATTGCTTCCCGCCATTCACACAGCCCGCCACCATGTTTCCTTATCGGCGCCATTTTGACCGCGGTCACGTGGTCAGGTCACGCACCCCGCGAGATTTGGGTCTATCCATCATGGCGGACACGGCAGCGCGTCGCCATGACAACGAACGGCCATCTCTAGCTCTTTGAGAGGCTGCCCGCCGCCGGTGCCCGGTGGGGGGCGCCACTGGTCTCATCTGTCATCTTGGCCCCTCGCCGCGCGTTGCCATGGCTCCCAGACGCATTCCTTAGCGACTGTGTCGTTGGGATGACGTCGGTCCTTCTCTCGGGTATACTGCCCAATTCTGCCTCTGGGCAGTGTCTAGCCACCCCCCCCCCACTTTCCATTCCACCCATGACCCCTCCCACTAGTGCTCCAACTGCACTTATCCTGGTCTGCCTGGGCAGTATCCTGGCCAGTATGTTGAGGCAGTAACCAGGAACATAAATATGGGACAATAACCTGGGGCAGTAACTGAGACAGTCACTGGGTCAGTGACTGAGGCAATAATCTGGGGCAGTAACTGAGGCAGTATTCTGGGGCAGTCACTGAGGTAATAATCTGGGGCAGTAACTGAGGCAATAACCTGGGGCAGTAACTGAGACAATAATGTGGAGGAGTAACTGAGGCTGTATTCTGTGGTAGCAACTGAGGCAATTATCGGAGGCAGTAACTGAGACAGTATTCTGGGGCAGTAACTGAGGCAATAATCTGGGGCAATAAATGAGACAGTATTCTGGGGCAGTGATCTGGGGCAGTAACCTAGTACATTAACCTCAGAGAGTAACCTTAGGCAGTAACCAGTGGACGTAAACTGGGGCAGTAACCTGCGGTGGTAACCTGGGGAAAGTAACCCGGGGTGGTAACCTGGGGCAGTAACCTGGGGTGGTAACCTGTGGGTGGTAACCTGGGGTGGGAACCTGGGGCGGAAACCTGGGGTGCTAACCTGGGGCAGTAACCTGGGGCAGTAACCTGGAGGTGGCAACCTGGGGTGCTAACCTGGGGCAGTAACCTGGGGCTGTACCCTGGGGCAGTAACCTGCGGTGGTAACCTGGGATAGTAACCCGGGGTGGTAACCTGGGGCAGTAACCTGGGGTGGTAACCTGGGGCAATAACCTGGGGCAGTAACATGGGGCAGTAACCTGCGTGGTAACCTGGGGTTGTAACTCGGAGTGGTAACCTGGGGCAGTAACCGAGGGTGGTAACCTTGGGCAGTAACCTTGGGCAGGATCCTGGGGTGGTAACCTGGGCCAGCAGCTGATGGAGGAAGCTAGGGAAACTAGGGGAACCCAAGAGCAGCAAATGTGAGAAGGAAAGATAAAGGGCAGCTTGGGGCAGGTGGAGCGCGTAAGGACAGCTGGGGAAGCCTTAGGCCTGCTAGAAACAGCTCGGAGCCGCCCGTGGAAGCTCGTGGCAGCTCGGGGCAGCAAGGGGAAGCAAGGGGCGGGCCGGGGCAACCCGGGGCAGATAGGAGCAGTACGTCGCAAATCTGAGCGACTGCCCAGAGTCAGAGTCAGAGTAGTCTGAGGTAATACTAATAGGAGCAACATACAGAAGCCGCAATCATCGGAGGTAGTTGGTTGGTTGTTGGAGTTTGATGTCCTGGAAACATCAGAGGTCATATCAGGCTGGGTACCGACTTGTGACAGTGCGCACAAATGGTGACTTTATAGTGTTGTCCCACTGGGAAATCAGGGTGCCAGCATCATGTCCCGATATCCCACCCAGTCACATTATCCTGACACTGAGCTAACCAGTTCTTGCCAAATCCTATTAATGCCGAGCGCCAAGCTAGGAAGCGACAAGTATCAATTTTGTAAGTCATGGAGGTAGTCGGTGCTCACTGGATTTTGTCGGAGCTGGCCTGATCAAATCGGAGCTAGTCGAAACTAGATGGAGTTACTCAGACCTAGCTGGAGGTCGTCGGATCTAGTCGGAGCAAGACGTCACCCAAGGCGCCGATCGCTGATGTAAATTGGAACCAGCTATGCGCTGGGTGGAATTTAGTTGCTGACAGATGGAGCTGCACAGAGCAGCTGTGAGCTGCTCGATTGTTTCTTTGTTTGTTGTTGTTTTACATCCTAGCAACATCTAAGGTCAAATCACGATGGGTACCGACTTGTGACAGTGCGCACTCATGGCGACTTTACAGTGCTGCCCCACTGGGAAACCAGGCCACCAGCACCATGACCTGATATCCCATGCAGTCACATTATCCTGACACTGAGCCAACCAGTCATTGCCCTATCCTAATAATGCCAAGCGCCAGGCTAGGAAGTGACAAGTATCAATTTTTAAGTCATTGGTTTGACTCGACCAGGATTCGAACCCACAAACTCATGGGTTCGGATCTCCCTATCTCCCAAAAACAGGAGATGGACGCTCTATTCATTCGGCCACCCGGAGCTGCTCAAAGATGAGGGGAGGCGCATAGAGCTACTTACAACTGCCTGGAGCTGCTCAGAGCTTCTCAGAATCGTTCAGAGCTGCTGAAGAGCTGCCCAGGGGTACTTGGTGTTTCTCAGAGCCTTATAGAGCTGCTCAAGGGTATCAAGGGTGCTCAGAGCTACTTATAGATGCTCAGGGGCACTCATGCAATCGGTGTTACTCCGGCAGAGCTGCCCGAGGCCGTGTGAAGAGGATGCTGGCAAAGAGAGGGGTGATAAATGGTAAGTAGCCATCAGGGACTGACAGGCGGTGTCAACAGTCGCTGTCATCAGTCAGCATCATCGGTCACTGTCATCGGTCACTGTCATCAACCGCTGTCACCAACAACTTCATCTTCCCACTCTGCCGTGTCAATGCCATAGAACCTGCGATCGCTACGGAATTCGTTGGATTTTTTTTTATAGCTTCTTACGAAGTTTGCTCAAACTCGCATGTTCTGGCTATATTTGATGATCTTCTTGTGGGACACCAGACGGGGTGGCCGAATGAGTCGAGCGTCCGTCTCCTGTTTTGGGAAATCGGGGGATTCCAACCCATGAGTTCATGGGTTTGAAACCATGTCGAGTCAAACACATGACCTTAAAATTGTTACTTGTCACTTCATAGCCTGGTTCTCTGCATTATTAGGATAGGGCAATGACTGGTAGGTTCAGTGTCAGGATAATGTGCCTGAGTGGGATATCAGGTCATGGTGCTGGCGGCCTGGTCTCCCAGTGGGGCAGCACTATAAAGTTGCCACGAGTGCGCACTGTCACAAGTCGGTACCCATCCTGATATTACCTTAGATGTTGCTAGGATGTAAAACAACAACAAACAAACAACCTAGTGAGACACATTTTGAAGTTTGCTCAATCTCACATGTCCTGGCCATGTTCAGTGATATTGTACTTGCAGTGGGGAACCTTTCAAAGTTCGCTCAATATTACATGTTCTGGCCATATTGGGTGATCTTCTAATGGAGCACTTTTCAAAGTTTGCTCAATCTCGCATCTTCTGGCGGCAAAGTCAACGGGCTTCAAATTCGCTATTACTGAATGTAGACTTCGGGATATTTCATTGGAGAACTCAATTGCAGTGAATTGCTTCTTTATAGCAATTTTCTTATAGTTACTGACCCATGAGACTAAATGTTCATAGATAAAGCCTATCCAGTTGTGTAAGCACCCCGCCTCCTAAACACCCAAAAAGGCTGACAAGGTTAATTAGGGCTAAATGATCATAAAAGTCCCAGCTTAACCACAGAATTCCCAAGTTTGATAACTCCTACTGTCCCAGAGAATAGATAGTTGCAAGATTTACAAATTATCAATAGTCAGATTCGATCATGATATTTATAAATAAGTTAAGTTGTGCTGGTCATTTTACTGTCCCTTTAAGGCACCTACTTCTCAGACAAGGAACCACATATACAGGTAGGCGTGGATAGGGTGATGACATCAGGGAGCCTAGATAGGCTAATGGTAAGCATGCCAAGATGGGTTCGAATCCTATGGTATGTGCAATATTTCCCATGTGCACCCCCCCCCCCTCCGTTACAAGACCTTTATTGTTTTTGTTTTGTTTGTTTGTGTAAATATGTTTATTCTGCTGAATAAGTCTTTTGTCAGTGCGAAGCACTGGTCTTCCAGTCATTTTTCAATTCAGGATTATTTACACAAAAAAGGTATATAGAGTAAAGTATACAATAACTGTTGAATACACAATTTGTAGCATATAACACAATACAAATAAGGAAATACTCGAACGGACGGGGCTGCCCTCTATGGAAGATCTTCTGATCAAAAAGAATCTCCGGTGGACTGGACACCTCATGAGGATGTCATCAGACAGGCTACCAAAGCAGATCCTCTATTCTCAACTGTCTTCTGGTTACAGAAAGAGAGGGCGCCCTCGTCTCCGGTTCAAGGATACCATCAAGAGAAACCTGAAGCTGAGAGACATTAAGACCGACTCATGGACGCAACTCTCACAGCAGAGAGCTAAATGGAGAGCGGCAGTCAAGTAATGAAAGCAGTCTTTGTCGCATCGCGACCGACAGCATGATGATGATGATGAACACAATACAATTCTGTAACCCACAAGTTCCACAGCAATATGGAAACAGCATTGTCATATGAAAACATCAATATTAGTCAGATCATTAGATTATGCAACTTCAACAACTAGACGCATGGGCATGCGTTTACGGTTGCGTCTGCGCGTACTTGTCACTTCTTATCTACAACCGCTTAAAGTCAAAACCGCCGCCGGTGCCATCACACGGGTGAGCGACAATCGGTGTAACGACGATTCATTAGCGGATGTGACGTCACTAGGCGGGTCGCAATACAATCAGCCTGATTTGAGCCGATTAAAAAGGGAGACACAAAGACACGCGCCGTCTGGAGGCCGCCTGCAGTGGCGCCCCCTTGTGGCGCCCCTCTCCCTCCTGACCTGCGCACTGGTGAGAAGAAAGGGTCAATTAGCGAAAACAAAGCCCGCCGCACACTTGTGATTACGGATTTCAATTGGAGAAGCCTGCAATTCGGTTGTGCATTTTTGGCTAAGGATCACTTTGAATAGAGTTGCGTCTAGAACACGCTGATGGGTGTTTAGGTTTGAACTGCTGGTTTGCACTCGCCTCACCAGGTGGAAGACTATATATATATATATAAAGATATGTGTCGTGGGGGGTGATGAAAATGGGAAATATTGCACCTAGAGCAGGACTCAAACCCACATCTCTTTGCATTCCGGGCCAGTGTGCTAACCATTACACCACCTAGGCTCCCTGATATCACCATACTACCCATGCCTACCTGTCTATGTGGTTACTTGCCTGAGAGGTCAGTGCAGACTACTACACTCGTTACCCTGGAATTGTAAGCGTTTTAATGCTTACAATTACATACATACAGGCAATGCACTAACACATACATACCCAGGGTAGGTTCAACAACTATACAGCGCATAGCTTGTACAGGATCATGGTCACGGCAACCAGTGTCATGGGGGTGATGACAATGGGAAATATTGTGCCTTGAGCGGGACTCGAACCCACATCTCTTTGCACTCCGGCCCAGTGTGCTAACCATTTTATCACCTAGGCTCCCTTATATCACCATACTATCCATGCCTACCTGTCTATGTGGTTTCTTGCCTGAGAGGTCAGTGAAGACTGCTACATATGCATACATATAAATATTCAAAATATATACATGCATAAAAAATATATACATATATATATAAATATACATATATACACATATAAATATACATGCATACATATAAATATATATACATATATATACATATATACATATACACATATATAAACATACACATATATACATATATACATACATACATGCATACACATGGGTATAAATATGTATATATATATATGAAGTGGACTCCGTTATTATTACTAGGATACGCAAAGAGATTTGCAGTGTTGTGAAGCCTGAGTCCAAAGCCCTTCGCCTTGGCCTAGGTGCGCATGCAGCTGCTCCCTTGATAACACGGGGTGGGGATATATAAGTTCACAGGAACAGCTTGAACATGAGGGTTACACGGGGGTGAGATATATAAGTTTACGGGACCAGATCAAACGTGAGGGTTACACGGGATGGGATATATAAGTTCACGGGAACGGATCAAATATGAGGGTTACACGGGGGTGGGATATATAAGTTCATGAGAACGGCTCGAACGTGAGGGTTGCACGGGATGGGATATATAAGTTCATGTGAACGGATCAAACATGAGGGTTACACAGGGTGGGATATATAAGTTTACGGGACCAGATCAAATGTGAGGGTTACACGGGATGGCATATATAAGTTCACGGGAACGGATCAAATGTGAGGGTTACACGGGGGTGGGATAAATAAGTTCACGGGAACGGATCAAACGTGAGGGTTACACGGGGTGAGATATATAAGTTCACGTGTACGGCTCGAACGTGAGGGTTACACAGCGGCTTTCGGGCCGACCTGACATGGTTCAATAAAACACGTAACTTTAACTACCGCCTTTGAGTTCTATTCATTCATATTGTGAATATATATAACTATGTGACTATGTATATACGTCATATATACGTATATACACGTATTTATATAATACATATACATGTATCATATAATCCATTATAGTTATATAAGGTGGAGTGCTTATTGCTGCTTATATTGCTTATTTACTTTCTTGCATGGCATTTTGCTCCGTTAATTCATATTTGCTGTGGGTCAGAACCCTCAGTACCCTCAGCACACTCAGCACCCTCAGCAGCCTCAGCACCCTCAGCACCTTCAGCACCCTCAGCACCTTCAGCACCCTCAGCACCCTCATCACCCTCAGCACCCTCAGCACCCTCAGCACCTTCAGCACCCTCAGCACCCTCAGCACCCTCAGCACCTTCAGCACCCTCAGCACCCTCAGCACCCTGCGTTTACCTGAGTGCTAGAACATACCTGAGGTTGTCACATGCACCTCAGATTTGTGCTTTATTTACCAGTAGCGCTGTTATTTGCTCGGCCAGAGCCTGTTTACGCAAATAAACTGGTTTTCCTCCACTAATAGTGTCTCTTCTTCTCTAGTCATGTGCATAGCCTCAATTTATATATATATACATATATCCAATATATATATATATATATATATATAAGTTATTTGTCGGAAAGCAGGGTGCGGCTTATTCTTTGGTTGACACTACATGCCACGTCACGCACGTAAAGTCGAAGTACTGCGTAATTTGTTGATAATTCATTACATTTTGATGAAATAATTGATCACTTTCGTGACGTCACGTGGCATTGTGCCCGACCTCCGGGGCGGGTTTTATCAACAAATAAACACATGTTCCTATTCCAGTGTCCCCGACCAATAGGCCTTGTGGTTAGAGCGTTCACTTCACACGCGGGAGGTCATGGCTTCCGGACTGAGTCTTAACAAAACCTGTCACAATCTTGCCTGATTTTTATCGTTGCACATGTTGGTACCAGCTTGCGTAATTCACAGACGCTGGGACGGTTATCATTTTAAATTACAAATAACGCATTTATATTTGGTCATCTCCAGTCATGTAACCATCGGCTCCGAAAACAATTCCATATAATGTGGAGGAGGCCTTGCTATTCAGACGCATACAGGTCGCTGGTTCGATTCCCTATGCTCCCCACCTTTGCTTTCTTTTCCCATCGAGTGATAAACATGTGGAATGAGCTACAGGAAGAAGCGGTGGAAGCAGCTCCCATAAATCAATTCAAGAATGCGCTGGACAGGGCCTGGGCAGAGTAACATTCCTGTATGATTTTGAGGCTGTATACCATTAGAGCTGAGAGCTACAAGCTTTGTATCGGTTACCACAAGCCTGCATCAAAGAAGAGGATAATAATAATAATAAAAATATAAGGTTTTCTGCCACCTACATTACCATCCACGAGTAACCTGCTCATGATTGGTCACTTTGTGGTCACATGACCATCGGGTTGGATAATAATTCCACATAAGGCCTTCCACGACCTATGTCATCACCTACACAATCGAAACACAATGACAGATAGACTGGAAGCACTGACCTGCATGGCAGGACCTCAATCATTCTTCCCCACCCACCCACCGCTCACGTCTTAAATCTAAGGTGGTTCAGTGTAATCTGAGCTGTCAGCTCGAACACATTTCTCAAGTAATTTGTATTACCATCTAACCATACCTCACATGCTTAAAATACCTCATTTTGAAACAAACTCTACAATATGGTTCCATAAAGCCCCTGTCACACATCATCGGATTGGGGGAAACGGACAGAAACCGAACAAAGTCAGTTTTGTGTCCGTACAAATTATGAACATGCACAAAACTAGGAACGGATGCCGCCGGACTGACGTCTACGGTTCTTGTCCGTCTTGAGTTTGTTTCTGTTGGCTATCTGTTCATGTCGGTTTCATGTCGGTTTCATGTCGGTTTCATGTCGGTTTCATGTCGGTTTCATGTCCGTTTCATGTCCGTTTCATGTCCGCTTCATGTCCGTTTCATGTCCGTTTCATGTACGTTTCATGTAAGTTTCATGTCCGTTTCATACTCGTTTCATGTCCGTTCGTCCAGCGGCCTTTGACCCGATATTGCAACATTTTGACACATTTTAATACATTTTGATACTTATGACGCCCGGACTAGACAATTCTGTCCGTTGCTCAATCTGGTGATGTGTGACAGGGGCTTTACTCACGTGACTGTTACTGAACCTTGAATAAATAAAGAGTTCCAACATTACCATCTGTGAATTAGTAGGATAAGGGGAAGGACAGGCTGGCTCAGTGTCAGGATAATGTAATTAAAGTTGCATAATTCGATGGAACCATTACATTCTTTCAAACCAAAGCACTTGCCTATATTTTATCCTACATTTGCAACGTAGATAGATACTGGTGCAAATATTACATATATATTGCCGTATATAAGGAATATTAACTTAATTTGTTGGAACTGTAAGTCATAGGTTTATTCTGTCCAGCATGTTGATGTGCAGACGACAATTAATTTGCTAGTTTTCTCTTCAAATGTCTCAAAAGTTGGCCATTTTAAATCAAAGATATATAAACTAACTTAAAGTAGAAAATAACCATCAACCTAATATAGTCATTTTTTAAATGATGAGACACTGAAAAAGCATCGTATTATGCACCTTTAAGTGGGCTATTGGGCGATACATGGTATCCCAGATATATGTGTACATAGGTATGGGTATATATGTATCCACTGATACACAGATACCTGGGTGCATGGATACATGGATACATGTGGACCTGTGAATATGTGCATATGGATACACTGATTTATTGACACATGAATACACGGACACATGCATACATAGATACATAGATGCAGTCACATAGCCAGATAGTCACATAGATGCACAGTCACATTGCCATATAGATGCCCAGTCACATATAGATGCCCATATAGATGCCCAGTCACATAGACCCATAGATGCATAACCCCAAAAGCTGCATAACCACATAGATGCATAGATGCAGTCACATAGCTGTCCAGTCAGATAAATGCATAGCTGCATAGTCGCATAGCTGCATAGTAACATAGAGCTATGCATATGCACATAGTCACATAGCCACATAGATGCATTGATCCAGTCACAAGCTGCATAGTCACATAGATGTATAGATATATGAATAATCACATAGATTGGTTGGTTAATTGTCGGAGTTTTACATCCTGGCAACATCTAAAGTCATATCAGGATGGGCATCGACTTGTGAGAGTGCCCACTCATGGCGACTTTATAGTGCTGACCCACTGGGAAATCAAGCCGCCAACACAATGACCCGATATCCCACTCAGTCACATTATCCTGACACTGAGCAAACCAGTCCTTGCCCTATCCTATTAATGCCGAGCGCCAGGCTAGGAAGCGACAAGTATCAATTATATAAGTCATTGGGTTGACTCGACCGAGAACCGAACTTCCGATCTCCTGCACACGAGGCCCGAGCTCTACCAATTCGGCCACCACGCCCAGTCACATAGATGCATAGATACATATTCACATAGATGCATAGTCACATATATGCATAGTCACATAGAGGCATAGTCACATAGATGCATAATCACATAGATGCATAGTCATATATTCACATAGATGCATAGTCACATAGATGCCTAGTCACATAGATGGATAGTCACATAGATGCATAGTCACACTCACATAGATGCATAGTCACATCGATGCATAGTCACATACATTCATAGTCACATAGATGCATAGACACATAGTCACATACATGCATAGTCACATAAATGCATATTCACATAGCTGTGAAGTTATATAGATGCATAGTGACAAAGATGCATAGTGACAAAAATGCATAGTCACATAGATGCATAGTCATATAGATGCATAGTGACAAAGATGCATAGTCACATAGTCATATAGATGCATATTCACTTAGATGCAGTCACATAGATGCAGTCATATAGGTGCATAGTCACATAGATGCATAGTCATATAGGTGCAGTCACATATATGCATAGTCACATATATGCATAGTCACATAGATGCATAGTCACATAGATGCATAGTCACATATATGCATAATCACATAGATGCATAGTCACATAGATGCATAGTCACATAGATGCATAGTCATATAGATGCAGTCACATATATGCATAGTCACATAGATGCATAGTCACATAGATGCATAGTCACATAGATGCATATTCATATATGTGCAGTCACATAGATGCATAGTCACATAGATGCATAGTTACATAGATGCATAGTCATATCGATGCATAGTCATATATATGCATAGTCACATAGATACATAGTCAAATAGATGCATAGTCACATAGATGCATAGTCATATCGATGCATAGTCATATAGATGCATAGTCACATAGATACATAGTCAAATAGATGCATAGTCACATAGATGCATAGTCAAATAAATGCAGTCACATAGATGCATAGTCACAGTCACATAGATGCATAGTCACATAGATGCATAGTCATATAGGTGCAGTCACAAAGATGCTTGGTCACAAAGATCACATAGTCACATAGATGCATAGTCATATAGATGCATAGTCACATAGATGCACAGTCACAAAGTCACATTGATGCATAGTCACATAGATGCATATTCACATAGATGCATAGTCATATAGATGCATAGTCACATAGATGCAGTCACATAGATGCATAGTCATACAGATGCATAGTCACATAGATACATAGACACATAGTCACATAGCTACATAATCACATATATGCAGTCACATAGATGCACAGTCATATAGATGCATAGTCACACAGATACATAGACACATAGTCACATAGATACAGAGTCATATAGATGCATAGACACACATTCACATAGCCACATAACCATACAGATAGAATGGAAAAGGGAAAGGAGAAAGGAGGCAGACAACTATATTTATTTAAATTCTTTTAAAGTCGGTTTCATTTTGCACTCTCACAATGGGTGGGGCGGGTGTGGGGGGGGGGGGGTCACACGGCGGGAGCTGTGGCTGTCATGTCGGCTAACTGTGTCACATGCACGCTTCACTTTCTCAAAGAAAAATTAACTGAACCGAAATAAAAAGATTTAAAGAAAAGGAAAAACCACACACACACAAAAAAGATACTTTGTGGGTCACGTGGGATGCGGCTGCTTACTCAGTCCAATCAGCATTGATTTGCGCTTTTGTCGTCTGCGCTCAGTAAGTGTCATTTATTGTCAGATCAATTCACTTTAGCAGGGGACAGGCTCATTGAATATGACTTGCTTTCACTCCAAGAGTAAAAGTAAGAGTAAGCGTAATAGTGAGATTGAGAGCAAGAGTAAGATTGTGTTAGCAGTACGTGGCCTAATTCTGACACACAATGTAATCTAAATAGATATTAGGTTAATCGTTATCAAACAGTTGACCTTGGTTTGAAATAGGTTTGTTGTTGTTTTACATCCTAGCAACATCTAAGGTCATATCAGGACGGGTACCAACTTGTGACAGTGCACACTCATGGCGACTTTATAGTGCTTCCCCACTGGGAGACCAGGCCGCCAGCACCATGAACTGATATCCCACTCAGTCACATTATCCTGACACTGAGCACACCAGTCCTTGCCCTATCCTAACAATGCAGAGCGGCTGGCTAGGAAGCGACAAATATCAATTTTAAGTCATTGGTTTGACTCGACCAGAGTTCATACCCACTGTAATGATGTATCGACACTCTGAGTTCTTGTATGTAACTGACTTTTATTGGTGATCGAACCTCATGACGTCACGCCGTGATATGCGGGGGCATTCGGGTACTTACATATCTTACATCTTCCCCTTTTCATAACAGTTATAATATTAACAATGACGGGGGGGGTATTTATAACAAGGAATGATTTAACATGTGATACACACTCCCGTCCTGACATAAGATATCACCTTAACCCCATAAAGATATCCTTCATAATATTTATTATATGAAATTATCATCTTAATACCTTGACATGACGTTATAGGTGTAGGCTAATGATGATATATCTCTTAATCGTACATATGCATTTCTAACACCATTCTTGCCTTACCTGAAACGCAATACTGCGTTATTTATCAACGATGTTCCTATTATTCTTTCGTTACATCGATGTTATCTTAGGGTCTACTTACATGGTTATTGACAGATATCGTTATAACGGTGTAACAGTAATTACTTAACCCATACATACCTTAAATACATGTTATTTCTTATCCGACTAGACGTTTGTATGGACACACGGTCGTCCATACGCTCCAACAGCGTTAGACTATTCTTATTCTAACATCCGTGTTCACGTTCTTTATTTGACCTATTGAACGATGTGTTACGTCATGCTACGCATGTACGCGTAACTGTCCATTCTTATTGACATCATAACGTGACCATTCTTTATCTGACCTATTGTATGTTGTATCTCGTGGCATTTATTTCAAAACGTTTCGGAGGTTTACTAATCCTACCATACCGTGTAGTGTAAGGTGAGAAAGTGTGTTTTGTCAGAAGATCTTCCTTATTTATTTGTTCATTGACAGCTGTCTGTGGACACTTGAATATAAACTTTCTATTCCTTCTTAACATATTTCCTTTATCGTTACGAATCTTATAATCTCGCCCCCGATTGTCATTCGTGTCTGCAATATGACCTCCCTCCCATTCATTACTATGGTTCCTGTATTTGACTTTGTCTCCTATTTGTAACAGTGGATGTTCTTTACCTGCACGCTTGTCAAAATACTTCTTTTGGATAAGTTGTTTATGTTGTAATTGTAATGTTTTTGATGGTTGTATCGTCGCTTTGAGATGACTATCCAACACTGGTATACGGGATCTTAAACGTCTAGACATTAAAATTTGAGCTGGGGATGCTCCTACACCCTCCAATGATGTATTTCTATAGCTAAGAATTGCTATGTTAATGTCAGTGCCATCCCTCAAACATTTTTGATCATGTACTTGAATGTTTGCACATAACGCTCACTTTGGCCGTTACTTTGCGCATGCATTGGGTTTGTGAAGATTGACTCAAAGCCATAATATACTGCAAATTCACGAAATTCCTTGCTTGAAAATTGGGGACCATTGTCTGACACTACAAATCTCGGAATGCCATACCTACTAAATGTTTGCTTCAAAGCATTAATAATGGCCTTACTTGCAGTCTCTATCATTTCGATAACTTCTGGAAATTTGGAATAATAGTCAACTATTACCATGTAATTCTTATCCTGGACATGAAATAAATCTACTGCTACTTTGTTATACGGTAGATCGGTTATCATATGGCTCATTAATGGTTCTTTAGCTGGCATTTTTTTAAATTCCTGGCACACATGGCATCTTAATACTGTTTCTTCTAATGTCCCCATTAGCCCAGGCCAAAAAACTGTGTCCCTCGCTAATTGTTTGCTTTTGATTATTCCTAAATGAGCCTCATGTAACTTAGCTAACATATCCGTCCGCATGGATTTTGGGATAACCATTTGTGATCCTCTGAATAGGATTACCTCAGACATGGTCAGTTCATCCTTAAACCTAAAAAATGTTTGAACATCTGGGTCGAGAGTTTTGCCCTCCCTCGGCCATCCATGTGTCGACAAGTCGATAACCTTCTTTAATGTCGAATCCAACATTGTTTGCCGTTTAACGGCTTGTACCACATCATGATCAATACCAATGCAAGCTATCGACATATCCTGATCGTATAGGTCATCTGGAGTTACACTCGCTGTATGGGCTCTCGATAGGGTATCTGCAAAGAATAATTCCGTCCCCTTTAAGTATTGTACTTCAATATTATAATTCTGCAATCGCATATGCATTCGTTGCATCCTTGCCGACAGAGAATGGATAGGCTTCATCATTATAGCAACCAAAGGCTTATGATCAGATATGACAGTTATTGCGTTACCATAAATATAATCATGAAATTTAATACAACCAAAGCAAATCGCCAACAATTCTTTTTCTATTACTGCATAACTGATTTGAGTCTTGTCTAATGCCTTTGAAGCCATTGCCACTGGTAGTTTGTTTTGGAATAAAGTAGCGCCTAATCCAAATTTGGACGCATCCACTTGTAGAACGATATGTTCCCTACTATTGAAGTACCTCAACACGGGTGCAGTAGTTAACAAACATTTTAACTTTTTGAATGCTTCTTCTTGTTCCGACTCCCAATGCCAAGCTATATCTTTTTTTAAGACTTGCCTTAATGGTTTTGTTATATGTGCCATGTTAGGGATAAATTTATGCACATAACCCATCATCCCCAAGAAACGTTGCACTGCAGGTTTATCCGAGGGACTGGGCATACCGATAATTGCCTCTATTCTTTCCTGATTGGGCTTAATACCGTCTGACGTTATAACATGTCCGACATAATTCACAGTTGTTTTACATATTTTCGACTTTTTCGGGTTTAGCTTCAGGTTTACTTGTGCTGCACGTTCTAGAACAGCTGCTAATCTTAAGTTATGTTCATCAAGTGTTGAACCATGTACCAAAATATCATCCGTGACCACATGGACTCCAGGAAGATCCATAAGGATGTTATTCATCTCTTGGATGAAGATATCTCCTGCCGTTTTAATCCCGAACGGAAGACGGGTAAACCTGAACCTGCCCCACGGGGTGTTAAATGTACATAATTGAGAGCTACAATGATCTATTTCAATCTGCCAGTACCCGCTGTTGGCATCAAGTACTGAAAAATATCGGGCACCATGCAGAGTAGCTACCACTTCCTCTACAGTCCTGACAGGATAGGGACCCCTTAAAATAGCTTTATTTAATTTTGTAGGGTCTAGACATATCCGTAATTTTCCAGGTTTACGGACAATTGTGACTGAATTAACCCATGGAGTCGGTTCGTCCTGTCTTACTATAACTCCTAAGTCTAACATCCGTTTTAGTTCCACTTTTACGTCGTTTACAATTGCCAATGGCACTCGACGTGGGGGGTCGATTACAGGACATATATTTTTGTCAATGAAAATCTTAGCATTAACCTTGATCAGACCTAGACCTCGAAAAACATTTGAGTATTGTCTTACCAATGTATCTGCGACAGTATCTCCATCTATCGCATTCACGACATCCAAACGTGCCAACAAGCCCAATTGGACACACGATTGTTTTCCTAGTATGGCACAGCCGGCATCTGTGACTTGAAATTTCACTTCGTGGCCCCCGACATTCAGGGATACCTGTCCATGAGGCCGAATCCTATGTCCACCATACGTCACTAAGTGACATAGGGATGGAATTAAACACATGTTACTGATCTTATTGAACATTTTCAATGGTAAAATATTTGCCTCAGATCCTGTATCTAATTTAAATTGTATATCTTGGCCACCAACACAGAAAGTGGTGTACCACAAATCTTTGTTTTTAATATCACTCGTACACAAGGTGCCTACAAATAGGTCACTATTCACCTCCTCCTCGGGATTGTTTACATCCTGGCGAGGAATGACGTCATCCGCCACATCAATTTCGTAAATAGCCGCGTTCCTCCCTGTGGGCTGTTGCATACGGCACATCCTTACGAAATGTCCAATTTTTCGACATCCTAAGCACTCTTTCCCCCTTGCTGGACATGTTTCTTTCATGTGATTGTAGCCACATTGGCCACATTTGCGAACAGCTCCTCGACTTGCTTGTTGATATTGACTTCGATCTGTTGATTGTCGTAACCAAGGAGATGTTCCTGCAGCCGATCGTTGCGCTCTTGCATACCCCGTTTTCACCGCGTCGACTTGATGTACGTCCCTCTGTTGCACTTGTGCCGATTTTATTTCGCTTAACCGACACAGTTGTATACATTCCTCCAACTTGAGATCCGGCAATTGTAACAACTTATTTCACAATGTATCGTCATTAACACCGCACACGAGTCTATCGCACAGTAACGATGACTCCAACTGTTCATAACAGCAGTACTGTATTCTGTGTTTTAGTTCTCTAATATACGAATCCATGTTCTGCCCTGATTGATTAAACGAATTGAATTCATATCGAATGACAGTTATATTCGTCTTTCCTTCACAATACCGTGAAAATGCGTCGATTAGTGGACCAATCTTGTCCTTGTCTGTTCCTTCCAATGCAAACGTACGATGAATCTTTTGCGCTTCTACACCCGCCACATGCAGAAAAACGCAGCACTGGATCCTTTCAGTTTTTGTCGATACACCTGCTGCTACAGCGTAAATTTCATATGCCTGTAGCCAACATCGCCAATTGACCGCCATCTTCTCGTCCAGGTTCAGATATCCTGGTGGTTTCAACCCGTGAAGCGCCATAGTTGCTCCTCAACATCTGACACCATGTAATGATGTATCGACACTCTGAGTTCTTGTATGTAACTGACTTTTATTGGTGATCGAACCTCATGACGTCACGCCGTGATATGCGGGGGCATTCGGGTACTTGCATATCTTACACCCACGACCCATGGTCTACCAACACGGGAGACAGACGCTCTAACTCATTCGGCCATCCCGTCTGGTTTGGTTTGAAATAACTTTTATTATAAATGGCTAACATTGGAGACACTTGAAGTGAAAGAATTTCAAAATAATATTGGCATGCACGTCAAAATGGTGGACTGCGTAAGGTTGAGGTGAAACTTGTTATGTTAAATTCACTTTAGTTCCTTCTATGCAGCAACAAATGCTTAAAGCTACATAGTCTGAGGAAAACATCAAATTTTAGAAACCAAAACACCTATGTAGAATTTGACTCTTCATATTCGACTTAGATACTGGTACACTTATTAAAGCTGCATAGTCCGATGAAATATCAAATTTTCAAAACCAAACCAATTATCTAGATTTTATTCTACATATCTAACTTAGATACTGATGCACGTATTAAGCATTTGTTGCCACATAAAAGGTAATACTGAGTCAATTTAACAGACCGTGTTACTGCAGAAGTCTATGGCGTCAGAGTTTTGGCAAGCTTGCCAAAACTAATTTTCCATGTTTGCACTCAAAATATCTCAAAAGTTTACCATTTAAAATAAAAGTAACTTTGAACTAATGTAAAGTAGATCCTAGTGATCGATCTAATATATTTATCTCAGAAAAAATACAGAAATTCAATTGGTTTGATTTGACCAGGAACAGAACTCCCGATTTTCCGCACGCAAGGCCCGCGCTCTGCCGATTCTGCCACCGCGCCCAGTTACATAGATGCATAGATTGACAGAGATCCTCTCTCAAATAGCACTAACGCATCGCTAGCTGACTAGGTCAGTCATTATAGAGCAGGGATATATAGAAGAACTCCAAAAGTGTCAAGAAGCCCAGCAAGGAGCAATCAAGAGTGTGGGTGTGGGTGAGTGTGGGTGTCGATGTGCATGTGAGTGAGTGTGAGTGTGAGTGTGATTGTGAGTGTTAGTGTGAGGGTGAGTGTGGGTGAGTGTGGGTGAGTGTGGGTGTGGATGTGCATGGGAGTGTGGATGAGTGTGAGGTGAGTGAGTGTGAGTGTGGGTGAGTGTGGGTGTGGGTGAGTGTGAGTGTGGGTGTAGATGTGTGTGGGTGTGGGTGTGGGTGTACATGTGCATGTGAGTGTGAGTGTGGGTGGGTGTGAGTGTGGGTCTGGGTCTGGGTGGGTGAGTGAGAGTGTGAGTGTGGGTGCGAGAATGGGTGTGGGTGTGAGTGAGGATGAGTGTGAGTGTGAGTGTGAGTGTGGGTGTGCATGTGCATGGGAGTGTGGGTGAGTGTGAGTGTGAGTGAGTGTGGGTGAGTGTGGGTGTGAGTATGGGTATGAGTGTGAGTGAGTGTGAGTGTGGGTGTGAGTGTGAGTGTGGGTGTGAGTGTGGATGTGGGTGAGTGTGAGTGTGAGTGTTGGTGTGAGTGTGGGTGTGAGTGTAAGTGTGGGTGTCGGTGAGTGTGGGTGTGTGTGAGTGTGAGTGTGGGTGTGAGTGTGGGTGTGGGTAAAAGAGGTGAGTTACACACCCTCACTAAAACTCCCTCAGTGTGTACCCGGCAACACGCTCCAACAGATGAGCAGAAGCACGTATACAATCAACTGCCCCTCACCCCCCCCCCCCTTCACCCACTCCTCCAGGTTGGCTGGAAGTGGCCATAAAGCTGTTTACAGTCATTAGCGGACCTGTCGGGCCCGGCGCCGTGGAGGAGGTTCCCATCCTAATCAGGGCACACCCAGGAGGAGGGAGGGGTGGGGGTGGCGTCCCATTATTGCGCCACCCATCACACACACCCCACCCCCCACCCCCAGCAGGTCATAGATCGGGCTCGCCGCTAGTGGCCGCCAGGGGGCGCCCGCCCGGTGAGGCCTGATTGGCCGTCGTAAACTTCCTCCACGACGCGCGATGAGATCGGTGTTAGTAGGGGATGGGGTGGGAGGAGGGGAGGGGTTGGAAGGAGGGGCTGGGAGGGTGTGGGTGAAGGGAGGGAAGAGAGGGAGGGGCAGGGAGCAGAGGGGACGGGAGGGGACAGGAGGTGACGGAGGGAGGGGGTGAGAGAGGGTAGAATGAGTGGGAGTGGGAGAGATAGTCGGGGAAGGGGTGAGGGAAAAAGGGGAAGGGAGGCGATGGGAGGCAAGGAGGTGGGGAGGAGGGGGAGGGGGAGACGGAGGGGGAGGGGAAGGGAGGGGAAGGGAGGGGGGGAGGGAAAGGGGAGCGGGGGGGGGGGGGAGCGGGGGCAAAGGGGGGGTGGAGAGGGGAGGAGAGGGGGAGTGGGCAGAGGGTAGCCGCCTGACAGAGAGCCTGAGTCTATAAGGGAAGCGCGGTGCTTTATGGGAGAGGGGGGACCCACCCCCCACCCTCACAGAGCGTCTCTGGGAGGAGCGGCCTATTCACCGGAAGTTGTCAGCGCGCATGACTTTAATTGGAGACGCGCGTTGGCGGAAGCGGTCGCGCGGGACCGACCGCGATTCATGCGCACGCACATGCGCATCTATCTTTGTGAACTGTATGGGGATGAGGGGATGGGGGATGGGGAGATGGGGATGAGAGGGATGGGGGATGGGGAGATGGAAGATGGGGATGAGAGGGATGGTGGATGGGGAGATGGGGATGAGAGGGATGGGGGATGCGGAGATGGGGATGAGAGGGATGGGGGATGGGGAGATGGGAAGATAGGGATGAGAGGGATGGTGGATGGGGAGATGGGGGTGAGAGGGATGGGGGATGCGGATATGGGGATGAGAGGGATGGGGGATGGGGAGATGGGAAGATGGGGATGAGAGGGATGGGGGATGGGGAGATGGGGATGAGAGGGATGGGGGATGGGGAGATGGAAGATGGGGATGAGAGGGATGGGGGATGGCGAGATGAGGAGATGGGGAGATGGGGAGATGGGGGCTTGGGGATAGTGAGATGGGTGATGGGGAGATGGGGAGATGCGGACGCTGCAGGTAGCTGGTCGGACGCTGATGGGCGGCTGGTCGGACGCTACGGCGAAACTAAAGGGACGCTGAGGGAAACTGGGAACACCGACAGTGCGGCCGGAAGTACTTGAGGCCTTAGTTTGCGCCTTTTGTCATGTTAGTCAGGTGAACTGAATGCTTGGATAAGCCACACACCTACACACATATCTGCACAAGTGACATAAAACATATTAAAAGCTGTGTGGTTCGATGGGTGCATCACATTTTCTAAACAAACAAAAACTGACCTACATTTGACTCTACATACCTGATGTAGATAGATACTGATGTACTCATTAGACATCTGTCAATCTGTTCTTCCTAATATTAGAAGGGATAGTTAATTCAACTTAGTAGAACCTGTCTGTACAGTAATTAGTATTGTGTTGTGTAACTTGTTACGCGAATATTATTTGGAATGGAGTCCACCTGCATTGCTTGTCTGCTATTAACCGATATATATGTCTTTGTGGTGATATATGATCGATGTGGTTAATTAATGGGTCTGCAGGCCAGTAGGGGCCGATATGCGACTCAGTGTCTTTGTAATACAATGGTCCCTGCAAGCCATCCAACATAAAGACGATATATGTCTGAGTGCTGTTATTGTGTAGCTTTGTACTTCAGGTCAGCGGGCCGACATGCACTCCGGTAGGGGTACTTCTTATGTTTGTAATTGCTTGCTTGTCAACTGCTCACTTGACTGGGGTGGAGCACCTTGGCTACCAGCTCAATGCTCCCATTACGGGGGAGCTTCCGACTCAGGGGGGTCACATGCCCACATGCTCCCCCACTATCTGCCTCACTCGCGCAGAATTTTGACTTTAATAAAGTGGAGGGGCCTTTTAAGGAGGGTCCAGCCAGAGATAGCTCAACCAAACTAATTGCATTGTCCTCTCACTTACGTGATAGACAAAATAATTAACACAATAACAGTAACAGCTAGGTGAAGAGTCTAGGTAGCAGATAAGCAGATAGTTTGTTTGTTTGTTGTTGCTTTACATCCCAGCAACATCTAAGGTCATACCAGGACGGGTAGCGACTTGTGAAAGTGCGCACTCATGGTGACTTTATAGTGCTGCCCCACTGGGATACCAGGCTGCCAGCACCATGACCTGATATCCCACTCAGTCACAGTATCCTGACACTGAGCCAACCAGTCCTTGCCCGATCCTATTAATGCTGAGCGCCTGGCTAGGAAAGAACAAGCATCAATTGTTAAGTTATTGGTTTGACTCGACCAGGGTTCGAACCCACAATCCCATGGTCTATCAACATGGGAGACGGACGCTCTAACTCATTTGGCCATGCCGTCCGGTTATAAGCAGATAACACTTGCCAGAATGTGATGACGGTATTATAGCATGGCATAATTATTGGGATGGACATGGCTAGGTGGATATGGTGGGATGGACATGGTGGGGTGGACATGGTTGGGTAGGCACGGCTAGGTGGATATGGTTGTGTGGTTATGGCAGGTTTGATGTCCATGTCCCCGCATCATGTTCACGCAACTGCTTACATGGCAGCACACTGACAGCACACTGACAGAACACGGACACTGCCATGACAGTACACTGACAATGCCCTGACAGCACACTGACAGCACACTGACAGCACACTGACAGCACACTGACAGCACACTGACAGCACACTGACAACACACTGGCAGCACATTGACAGCATACTGACAGCACAATGACAGCACAATGACAGCACAATGACAGCACAATGACAGCACAATGACAGCACACAATTCGAGTGAGGGAACAAGCATGCTGTCAGGACAACAAAACATTCAGAGCACACTGACACTGTCAGTGTTCGCTGAATGTGACAGCACTGACAGCAGGACGCAGCACACGCAATCATGCGGAACGCCGCTGCCACCCGACGGGTGCAGTCGACCAGAACGCTTGGCGCTGCTGCTGATGGCGGTGAGTGGGAGCCTCTTGCTGGTCACGTGGTGTGACGACTAGACGACATCTATCAGCACGTGGTGGCAGCCCACCACCCCGGCACCAGCGGGAGGCGGGGCACCTTTTACTAACTCTCAACTTATCTCTTGTTTCTAATTAATTTTGTGTTGCCCTCTCAAGATATCTGTTATTTTCTTCTTCTTTTGTCAGAAAACTGGTAATTGACACGTGTTAAAGAACCTCTAGCACGTGATTATATTACGCGTGGAGACAAAATTGATGATGATGATGATGATGATGATAATAATATATATTATATATAGTTTATGTAGCCCTACTTTAGTTTTATTGCTTTTTCAATCCATCTCAATTGGTTTTCTTTTTTTTTCTTTTGTCAGACAACTTTTGAAATAACAAGTACGTGCTGAAGAACTTCTATCACGTGATTATATTACATGCTCTGCCTACGAGGAAAGTAGTTCATAATAATATATATTATATATAGTGTGTGTAATCCGCGTTGTCTTATCTTGTGATGCCCTTTCAATACATCTCATTTTGTCTTTCATTCCTTTCTTTGGTAAATTAACACGCATTAAAGAACTTCTAGCACATGATTATATTACATGAAAAATGTTCATGATATATGTGATATATAAGTTATTATCTGAGTATAAAGGGGCAGAGCTATACTTTCTCTATATTATATTTATTGTGCATGCGATTTATTTTACTCCAATGATCGCATGTTATTATTATTTGCTGCGGGCCGGCCCCGCTACCGAGGCAGGCGCCTCGACTATCAAGGTCACGTGCCAGTTCACCTGCCTTTCGGTCATATGAGCTCCTGATTTTAAACTATCATATAAATGAGGCTTCCCACCACCCCTCGTCTCGGTCTCCATTTCCTCGTTTTCTAGCCTAGCCGAATTTATATGATATATATATTTTCTATGAAATCACTTTTAAATTTGGTGTTTCCCTCGCAATCCATTTCTTGTTATCCGGTTATGCTTAACAACTGACATATTGATGTGAATGAGCTTTAAAGAAGCGCTAACATGCGACAACTCTATTTACAAGAAAAAAGGTTCAGAATAATATATGCTGTATAAGTCATTATACGAGTATAATAAGCCCGGAAGCTTCCATCTGCTCCTCAACCCTAACTCCTCCCTTAGTCATCAACTGGAGGAGCCTATGTATTCACCTACACTTCCATCCTACTCACACTCAGATCCGTTGCCTGGGGGGGGGGGGGGCGCCACCCGTAAGTGCACTCACCACTGCCCCACCCCCACCTACACTCACTGTACCGCCGAAAATTAAGGTATATGTAATCCTTTAAAAGTTGCTTGTCGTCTGAATCCACCTTTCTGTTTTTGTTTTGTTTTGCCAGACTAACTTGCAATGTGACGATGCTAAAGAACCGCGAGCATATAACTCCATATCACACACTGCGCTAGATAAAAGATTCACCTGGTACTTTTGGTAAACGGGTGAACGACAACGTAGTGTAAATATGGGTGAAAATAGCTTTAGTATAGAACAGGAAATAGAATGCCTGCCTCCAGTATCAAATGGATACTTATATAGGCCCTGATATCCCACTCAACCACATTATCCTGACACTGAGCCAACCAGTCCTTGCCCTATCCTAATAATGCCGAGCGCCTGGCTAGGAAGTGACAAGTATCAATTTTTAAGTCATTGGTTTGACTCGACCAGAGTTTGAACCAACGACCCCAAGATCTACCAACACGGGAGACGGATGCTCTAACTCATTCAGCCATCCCGTCTGGTCTCAAGATTCTGACACCATAGGCTTCAGCAGTAACAGGTTCTAATAAATTGACTTAGTAAACCCTTCTATGAAGCAATATACGAGACTATCTTAAAAGTTGCTAAGCAATATGGGACAAACCTTTGTCCATTGTAACGATCTCCATACTATCTGCTTATGCATTTGCTCAGGATAAACTGATTAGTTTTTTCACATGGTGTTTCATAATCCCAATATAATACATATTGATTTGAAGCAAATGTCCTTGTGTTTTCAGTGTAACCGTTTCTGTGCTGTTCTGTGTCAATCGTTACAATGGACAAAAAAAAGAAAGAGTTATCACCTTTTAAGACAGGCTCATACGCATAATAAGTGCACCAGTATCCAAGTTGGAGATGTAGGATCGAATCTAGATAAGTGTTTTGGGGTAGAACATGTCCTGCTTGCATCGGACTGCAACCTTAAAGCTGCATAGTCCGATGAAATATCAAATTTTCAAAACCAAACCAATTATCTAGATTTTATTTTACATATCTAACTTAGATACTGGTGCACTTATTAAGCATTTGTTTCTGCATAGAAGGCACTACTGAGTTAATTTAACAGAACGTGTTACTTCAGAAGTCTATGGTGCCAGAGTTTTAGCAAGCTTGCCAAAACTAATTTTCCATGTTTGCACTCAAAATATCTCAAAAGTTTACCATTTAAAATAAAAGTAACTTTGAACTAGTGTAAAGTATTAGTGATTGATATAATATATTTATCTCAGAAAAAATACAGAAATTCAAAACCATCGGACTATGCAACATTAATGTGAAAGGATGTTTAAAAGGTACGAGCACCTAGCTCTATATTATGTCCAGAATCCACCTCATCCACACTTCTTCTATCGCCTCTCCACTGCCGTTCTCCTCCTTGGTAGTCTCCAAAAAGAGTTTCTGCAGGGGAAGCCAGCCAGCATTTCACCTTCTACCTCTTACTGCATCCATGTCTCCGGCTCTCCGACTGGTCACCACAGGACAAGGAGACACAGCCCTTTTACTCAACTCTCCTCATTTCTCTTTCCTCAATCCTACCCTCTCTTTTTTTTCCCCGGGCTTACTTCTCCCCCTGATCAAGGGAGTTGTTCGCTTGGGTGGGGCCCTTTTCCATTTTCACTGTTTCGCTTTCCACCTTCTTGCTGCAGATCCCCCCTCCCCCCCCCTCCCTTCCTCTTAACCTATCAGCGACTGCATACGAATGCACTGCTACAATCGGACTGGAGAGAACCAGTGCCACTCCAATGACTTGTCGTTATTGTTGTAAAGAACCCCCCACTTCTACAACCGCCCCCTCTGAAGTTTACTCTTCATCCAAAAAACGGACCGATTTATCGGGGCCATTTTCTATTGCTGCAGTCCTGCAGCCTGTAACCGTCAAGGTTACGAACCACCCACAATTCTAGCTCTATATTACATGCTGTGATTGCCCCCCTGCAACAATTCTGATTATAATAACATATATTATATAATAAATAGTTGCATACATTGCATATTGAAGACCATATTGAAATTAAAAACATCACATTTTCTCAACTAAAACACTTGCTTAGTATTGATCTTACATATCCAAGTTAGAAACAGATGCACTTATTCAGGATCTATTGCTGCGTGGAAGGAAATACCAAGTCAATTTAATAGAACCCGTCACTGCTGAAGCCTACATTCTCTCCCATACTGATGCAAGCCAAATTTAATTTGGCATGGATTAAATTTAAATATCTTGAAATTTAACTTTTTGTAAATGAAGTATAATTACTAAACTGGATGGCTAAATAGGTAAAAGTGCTTACTGGCTTCCCATGAGGGATGTCATGAGTTCAAGCCCAGGCCGGGTCAAACCACCGACATCAAAATTTGATACTTGTAGCCACATTGTCTGATGCTGAGCATAACTGTGATAGGGTGAGGACTGGCTTACAGAGTATCATGATAATGTGCCTGAGTTGGATCTCAGGTAGGCCTAATGGTTCCTTCATTCAAGTTTTCCCAGTGAGGCAGTACTATAAAGGTGCCATGAGTGAGCACTGTCAGGAGATGGTACTCGCCCTCTTATGACTTTAGATGTTGCCATGACATAAAATCCCCAACAAACAGCATCTATAATTAATTTAATATGGGTGCCAATTTTGTCCATAACCAAGCCCCCAAAAGTGGTCCAAAGCGAAATTTGGAAATTGGTGAACTTCAGCAAATTGTTATTTCGCGCATTTTTGAAGATGTATATCTTGAAATGTAACCACATCAGACCCCTGGATCTTTTTATTCTCATTGTATAGGCCATGGATTTGAAGGAAAAAACACAGGAAGTCTGATAGGGTGGTTACTTTTAATTTTTGGAGCCATCAAAAATGCTATCTTTTTAGTTTTGGGTGAGACCAATAAAGTAACAACCTAAAAAAGTCCATATCTTCTTTAATATTAGAGCGATTTTCACAAATGAGGTGTCATTTTATTTCAAATTCAATATACTAACAGGTGAAATCCATTAAATCAAACTCCAAACTATTTTTGAAAATCACTTGGGATACTTACTATAATAATTAGAGACCACACTACATCCAGTTTTGGATCAAGTCTCTCCCTCTGGCTGGTCCCAAATAAACCTATCCTTCCCAGTTTTACTAGAGCAGCATTTCAAAGCAGACTGTGCCGAGTGCGAAGGGACAGCCTGCCAAACACTGAAGCCAGAACCGAACGTTACCTGCATCATATTCATAGCAGACCAGCCCAAACACAGGGGCACTCAGACCACCTCTCTCGATTTGTCCGGCACGGCAGGCATAGTAAGTAATAGGAAAATAGGTTACAAGCACAGACAATAAAACATAATAACAGGAGTGTTGCATATTTAATAACATGCTCATATAAGGTTTATACATTACATAAGTGGTCGATGGTGTGTTAGTGATACCCGCATCCCCATGGCGGTGACAAACGCCCCACGTGACTCAGGTGTCACCCCGCGACAGCCACCCACGGCTGGGACTACTTTATGAGCGCGGAAGGAGGAGCCGGGGGCGGGGCGATGCTTTGTCTGAGTTCGACGGGCCGTTTAGCAACTACCACCGATCAATTCAGCCCGCGACAAAAGTTCCCCACTCGGCCTGAGAGGGACGGGACTGATAGAGCTGTCAGCCGGCGCACCGCCCGGCGCGCCGCCCGGGCACCCGGCGCACCGGGCGGCGCGCCGCTGCAACCACCCGGCGCGCCGCCTCACCTCACCAGCCCCACACGTTTGGGACTGAGGGTAGAGGCGAGAGGAGGTAGAAGGAAGTGGTGCGGCAGGAAGGGGGGCGAGAAGTAGGGCTGGGAGGGAAGAGGACGGAGGAGGAGGAGGGAGGAGGCGGAGGCAAAGAGGAGGAGGGATGAGGAGGGATGAGAGGGAGGCAAGGAGGGAGGAGGAGGGAGGAGGGGGAGGAGGAGGGAGGCAAAAAGGGAGGAGCGAGGAGGAGGAGGAGGAGGAGGGAGGAGGAGGGAGGAGGAGGGAGGCAAGGAGGGAGGAGGAGGGGGGAGGATGGAGGAGCAGGGAGGCAAAGAGGGAGGAGGGAGGAGGAGGGAGGAGGAGGGAGGCAACGAGGGGGGAGGGAGGAGGAGGGCGGAGGAGGGAGGAGGAGGGAGGCAGGGAGGGGGGGGGGAACCCGGGGAAGGAGGTAGGAGGAAGGAGGAGGCGGGAGGAAGGAGGGCGGCATCGAGGGAGGAGGTGAGGCAGGGATGGAGGTGGGGAGGGAAGAGGTGTTAGGTGGGAGGACGGTTGATTTATTGATTGAGTTTTATTTAACCACAGGGGTGATCTTCCAAGTTCCAGCCAAGCAACCAATGTTACGTTAAATTAAAGTTCATACTTATCCTAGATACATCGTCACAACTAATTGATATTTGTACATATATATAATCAGATATCATATGTGTGAATATATATATATATATATATATATATATATATATATATATATATATATATATACAAACAGCATATATATAATCTATTACGGAAATACAAACAAGGACACTAGCACTTATCAGTTTTCTTCTATATATTAGTTATTACCTACTAAATAGTACTATCCTACTGTCATAGGAGTTAGTTCCTGCTTCTGCCACTATGGCGAGGCGGGGCGAGGCGGGGTGAAGGTGGGGCGGGGCGGGTCGGGGCCGGGCGGGCCGGGGCGGGACATAGGCGGGGCGGGGCGGGGAGGACGAGGCGAGGCGAGGAGCGGGCGGGGCGGGGCGGGGCGGGGCGGGGCGGGGCGGGCGGGGCGGGGGGGGGGCGGGCGGGGCGGGCGCGGGGCGGGTGGGGCGGGCGGGAGGCGGGCGGGGCGTGGCGGGCGGGGCGGGCGGTGTGGGGTGGGGCGGGGCGGGGGCGGAGCGGGGCGGTGGCGGGCGGTGGGCGGCGGGGCGGGCGGGGCGGGGCGGAGGCGGGGCGGGGCGGGGCGGGGCGGGGCGGGGCGGGGCGGGGCGGGGCGGGGCGGGGGGCGGGGCGGGGCGGGGCAGAGCGGGGCGGGTGGAGACCGGTACTTAGTCGTAGCAGCGCGGTGCCGGGCGCGGTTCGTGTTACACCGGCGCGCCGCCCCCACGGCTGCCCGTCGCTGAAGATGCAATCAAGCCCCATTAATCTGCGCCGTAAAGAAGCCCGTTAACCCGCGCCACCTAGCGGCGCGCTGCCTACGGCGCCACCTGGATTGGTGCAGGTTTAGGAGCCCCAAGCTTCCTGATAGCTACAGCGGGCCTCACGCCCGCCAGGTTAGGGCACAGCTCGGGGGTGGACCGGGTGGTGGGTGAGGGTGGGTGTGTAGGTGTGTGGAGCGGTGTGTGTGCGGGGGGGGGGGGGGTGGAAGGGTGTAGGCTTGAGGGTGTGTGGGTGAGGGTGTGTAGGTAAAGGTGGGCTTAGGTGTGTGAGGGTGTGTGAGGAGGGGGTGGATGGGGGGGTGGAAGGGGGTGGAAGGGTGTGGGCGTGAGGGGGTGTGGGTGAGGGCATGTGGGTGAGGGTGTGTAAGTGTGTGTGAGTGTGTGGACGGGTGTGTGTGTATATATATATAGGTGCATGGTGCATGCGGATACGTATTCAATTCAATACTTTATTTTAGACTCAACATTACGGTAGCTACATAAATTGCTCCATAGTCGGTACATATGCATGTATGTGAATGTATGTCTATGCACGCGTGTGTGCATGTAGGCGTGTACATGTGTGAGGAGGGTTGACCCTAGTGATTCCAAACTTGCAATAGTCGGGATCTAACCCGATTGACCCCACACCTCCCTATATCCTACCCCCTCCCTCACCCCACCTTCCTAGCACCCAGGGGCCTCCCCCCACCTCTCCCCCACTCCACCACATCCCTCCCCCACCTTCCCTACAACTCTCCACCCTCCCCCAACCTTCCCATACCCCACTCCTTCCTCCCCCCTCTCTCTCGCTCCCTCCCCCATGTCTCCCCACCCCACACCTCCCCACCCCTCCCCAACATTCCCATACCCACTCCTTCCTTCCCCCTCACCCCCCGCACCCCGTGTCTCCCCACCCCTCCCCGCAAACCCACTCCTCCCTCAACCCCCACCCTTCCCCAACCTTCCAATACCCACTCCTCGCCCCCCTCTCCCCCCCGCACCCTCCCCGCTCCCCCCATGTCCTCCCCACCCCTCCCCCACCCCCTCCCCAACCTTCCCTACCCCACTCCTTTCCCCCACCTTCCCCCCTCACCACTCGCCGCCTTCTCCATGTCTATCCTCCACCCCCCACCCCCACCACCCACCCTCCCACCACCGCCTATTCAAACTACATCAATTGCTCAATCACTGACACATTTTTTGGGCGTCCTGTGGGTCATCGCTATGATGTGAATATCAGAGCAGGCAGAAATACACACACAAAAAGCATTCAGGAAATAGCCCCCCGGGAAAGTTCAGATGTCGTGAACTGGCGCGCCTTCCTGTGATGACGTCACAGTGTGGGGAGTTGGGTGACGTCGGGGTCACGTGACTGATACCGGTGGCGCTGAATTCTCACGTGGCGCCGAGAAGTGCACACTTCTTCTGACAGAGCTTCGGCTAAGTGTCACACAAGGTTAGATTTGTGTAGCAACGCCAGTTTTGTAAAACACAACTTCAGTTTGGTGTAATACAATTTCAGTTTAGTATAACACAACTGCTGTTTAGTCCAATACAACCTAAACTTGACAAAAGAAATTGCAGTGTACACAACTTAAGTTCAGTGTAACACAGCTTAAGTTCAGTGTAACACAACTTCAGCTTAGTGTAACATAACTTCAGCTTAGTGTAACACAACTTAAGTTTGGTGTAACACAACTTCACCTTAGTGTAACACAACTTCAGTTCAGTGTACACAACTTCAGCTTAGTGTAAAACAACGTCAGCTTAGTGTAACACAACTTCAGTTCAGTGTAACATAATTTCAGTTCAGTGTAACACAACTTCAATTCACTGTAACACAACTTCACCTTAGTGTAACACAACTTCAGTGTAACACAACTTCAGTTCAGTGTAACACAACTTCAGTTCAGTGTAACACAACTTCAGTGTAACACAAATTCAGTTCAGTGTAACACAACTTCAGTTCAGTGTAACACAACTTCAGCTTAGTGTAACACAACTTCAGTTCAGTGTACCATAATTTCAGTTCAGTGTAACACAACTTCAATTCAGTGTAACACAACTTCACCTTAGTGTAACACAACTTCAGTGTAACACAACTTAAGTTCAGTGTAACACAACTTCAGTTCAGTGTAATACAACTTCAGTCCAGTGTAACACAACTTCACCTTAGTGTAACACAACTTCAGTTCAGTGTAACACAACTTCAGCTTAGTGTAACACAGTGTGAAATCAAATCTAGATAAGTGTTTTGCTTTTGTAAATGTTATGCTTTCATCGGAAACGCAATTGTAATATTCCTCATGTTTAAAAAATGCACCAGTAGCCACGCTACTTCAAAGTTGCATAGTCCGATGGATTTGAGTCTCTGACATTTTTATGAGATAAATATATTAAATTGATCATTATAATCTACCTTACTTTAGATTGAAGTAACTATTAATTGAAGTGGCTACCTTTTGAGATATTTGAAATTCAAACATGTGAAAATAATTTTGGCAAGCTTGCCAAAACTCTAATACCATAGGCTTCTGCAGTAACAGGTTCTATTAAATCGACTCGGTGTTTGCTTCTATGTGGCAACAAATACTTAATAAGTGCACCAGTATCTAAGTTAGAATAAAATCTAGATAATTTTTTTGATTTTGAAAATTTGATATTTTCATCGGACTATGCAGCCTTAAGTTTGAAAGAACATATTACAGTAAAACCTCTCTAATCGACCACCTCCACAGTTCGACCACTCATGTAATTAATATATCGATCCCTTTATTTGGGTCCCAAACGATCACCCATACAATACCATTGTAACGATAACAAAAATAACTCCCTAAACCGACTACCTCCCTGAATGGACCATTTAAAGACAGTCCCATGTTCGGTCGATTTAGAGAGGTTTTACTGTATATTCAATATAATGACGAGTAGTCCATGGCAACTGTGATAAAAAGATGTCACCAAGCACCCATACATTCAACAAAAGAGTAATCGGTTGATACCCAACTAGGAAGTTCCTGTCACAGGAGACGCTACCAACATGTACTGAGTCCTGAGACAGACAGGAGGTGGCGGCAATTACATCCCCACTGGAATTACCTCAGCAATCAACATCCATCTATACAGTTCCCGCAATAGTGAACGCCATTTGAGACCAGGAGGTGCGATGGAGGGGGGTCAACAAACTGGTCAAGGGGGGACTCTTTATTGTTGTTTAAGAAAAGCAAACCTTGTTTTATTTTCCTATAATGTCGTATATTCTAATATGCTAATATTATTACAAATGGAGCAGTGCTGCCTGGTTAGTTCTGTGAGTCGCCACTAACCGGAACTAGCGCCACTTGTGGGTCAGGCCCACATTGGCCAGAACACGGGGCGCCTTCATCATTCCAGCAGCAGCTGCCTCCCCGCAAACACCTTGGTTACTGGATTTTTGCTCACATTGACCTCTTTTTAAGCGCTAAGCAAAGTTGGTTTAATTGTTATGACTTACAAATGTATGGTTGTAGAATTAGATTAACCAGGCACTATACACATGAACATTGCTGACTGGCTGGGGTATTAGGAGAGTCCTCAGTGGGGGGTCATTAAAGTATGGGGATTTCTCAAAGTTGATCTTTCCTGTAAACTATAAGCAAAGATGTAAAGAGGGTGCTAACGGAGGCCAGAAAACAGTGGGCAGTGGGGGGGGGGGGGGGAGTCTAGGACAAACGTGAGTTAACATGTCGAGGTGTATCGAGACATTCTTTTGGTTACATTTGTTGATTGAAGTTGCATAGTCCGATGGTTTAGAATTTCTGTATTTTTCTGAGATAAATATATTAGATCGATCACTAGTAACTACTTTACGTTAGTTCAAAGTTACTTTTTTTTTAAATGGTAAACTTTTGAGATATTTTGAGTGCAAACATGGAAAATTAGTTTTGGCAAGCTTGCCAAAATTGTGACACCATAGACTTCTGCAGTAACAGGTTCTGTTAAATTCATTCAGTATTGCATTCTATGCATAAATAAATGTTTAATATTAAGTGCATCAGTATCTAAGTTAGATATATGTAAAATCAAATCTAGATAATTGGCTTGGTTTTGAAAATTTGATATTTCATTGGACTATGCAGCTTTAAGTACAGGAAATTTCAATCGCGGACAATTTGTCTTCTTCATTCCACCGCTCCTTGTTATAATGCTGAGCGCTAGACTGGATAGCGACAAGTATACATTTTAAAGCCGTTGCTTTGACTTGGGAGTTGTTAGCAAAAACTGCCACCAGATGGGGCGGTGTTATCGTCAGGCCCGATGTAGCGAGATCAAGAGCGCCGCGACGTCACCCCGGATCCAAGATGGCGCCGATAAAGGAGAAGAAGAGTATTGTTTTTCAGGACATCACCCTCCCTCACCCTCCCACCTAACCCCCCCCCCTGCTCGTCACCCCCCCCCCCCCCACCTCGCCTGTTGTCACGCGCCAACAAAACAACGACGAGTAGGAATCCGCCTCTGGTTCCTTAACCGTCCACAAGGGGGCGCCAGCGTCGTCTCCCGTGATGCATCGGCCCGGCGAGAGGTCATCCATTTGGCAGACGACATTTCGACACGGACAATTTGGCGGGAAGGGGCCCGAACCAGGTGTGCCCTCCCTGATTGCCATCCCCGGCCCCCTGCAACCTTGCCCTCCTTAAAGCTGCATCCCTGCAACCTTCTCCTCCTTAAAGCTGCATCCCTGCAACCTTGCCCTCCTTAAAGCTGCATCCCTGCAACCTTCTCCTCCTTAAAGCTGCATCCCTGCAACCTTCCCCTCCTTAAAGCTGCATCCCTGCAACCTTCTCCTCCTTAAAGCTGCATCCCTGCAACCTTCCCCTTCTTAAAGCTGCATACTCCAATGAAAGCGTACAGTTTTCAAAACCAAAACACTTACCTAGATTTTATACTGGCGTTCTCTGTGGCGGAGTGGTTAGAGTGTCTGACTTTTTTCGAGGTCAGACTCCTAATCTGAGGGTCGGCGGTTCAATTCCCCGTGCCCCCAGCTCTGCCAATTTGGATTTCCACCGCTGTGTATAACTTACAGCGTCATCAAAGGCCGGTTGCTCTCATACCATGTCTATGTGGTGTGGGAGGTTAAAAATCCCTTGGGTCGGTAAAAGTGTAGGCTCGGGCTTTCTATCGACCAGCAGTGGAATGAGGAAGACCAGTCGTCTATGACTGAAATTTCCCCTGCTTAAACAACTAATGGACAACAACAACAAAAAACAAAAAAACTTCATGTCTGAGTTAGATACTGGTGCACTTATCAAGCATATGTTGATACATACGAGACACTAAGCCAATTCAACAGAACCTGTTATTACTGAAGCATATGGTGCCAACATTTTGATGTGCTAACCGAAATCAGTTTGGCGTGTTTTCACTTCAAATATTTCCCAAAGTTAGCCATTTGAAATAGAAGTTACTTCAAACTAAAGTGAAGTAGATTCGAACGATCAATCTAACATATTGACCTACAACAACATGGCAGAAACCCCAAACCATCGGACTATGTGACTTTAAATACACAGCCAGCAGAGAACCAGTGAGCAGTAAGAGACGGAACACCAGCGAGGCACATGAGGGAAAGTAGATTATAACGAACAATATAATTTATATATCTCAGAAAATTACAGAAACTGAAAAACCATCGGACTATGCCCCCCCCCCCCATAACCCCCCTCCACCACCACCCTCCCAACAACCCACGGGTTCGAACCCTGGTCTAGTCAAACCAATGACTTAAAAATGTATACTTGTCACTTCTTCCTAGACAAGCGCTCGGCATTATTACTATTAGGATAGGGCAAGGACTGGTTGGCTCAGTGTCAGGATAATGTGACTGAGTGGGATATCAAGTCATGGTGCTGGTTGCCTGGTCTCCCAGTGGGGCAGCACTA
This sequence comes from Branchipolynoe longqiensis, assembly GCA_030323885.1. Lineage (NCBI taxonomy): Eukaryota > Metazoa > Annelida > Polychaeta > Phyllodocida > Polynoidae > Branchipolynoe > Branchipolynoe longqiensis. The sequence continues at coordinate 46,812 of JASIRB010003690.1, read as the reverse complement.
TAAAGTCGCCATGAGTGTGCACTGTCACAAGTCGGGACCCATCTTGATATGACCTTAGATATTGCCAGAACGTAAAACTCCAACGACCAACCAAGCACACATTCACTCACGTCCCACATTACCGCTTACGTTGCCAGCCTGACGTCAGGAGATGACGACATGGAATGTCGGAACTGATGACGTCACAGAAGTGCCGGCTAACACGGTTAGCCGTGTGGCTCAGGTGGTGTTGGTAGTGACGTCATTAATTCACTGTGTCATGTCTTGTCCGTTTGATACCCGCAATGTTTGTACTGATAGTGATAGGGAAGCAGTGACGGCAGTGAAGGAGTGGGGGGGGGGAGGCGGGGGAGGAGGGGGGTCAAGGAAACTGTCTCTTGATTTATAGTTTTATCCGCAGCGCAGCAATCCACTATTCACACCCCGACCTGCGACCATTCGCACCCTCGTCCACTCCCCCCACACACACCCACATCCCCACACACACCACACCGATATCCAGCCTCGTTTTGCAGCAGAACCTCAACGAATTCATGAATTCATCAACATCCTTAAAAATGGCGGCGTGGGGCGACGACAACAAGAAGCCGATGGTGTCATAAATATACCCACCCGCCGCTCGCTGACGTGACGTTTATGACGTCATAAAGCGGCGTTGTCAGAGGTCGCGGCCGACGAACTAACAAACCAGCAGACGCTCAGCGGCATGAACTAACAAACCAATGGACGTGCTGAGGGACAAACTAACAAACCAACAGATGCTGGACGAACTAACAAACCAGCAGACGCATGGTGGGACGAACTAACAAACCAACAGACGCGTGGCGGGACAAACTAACAAATCAACAGACTCATGGCGGGACGAACAAACAAATTAACAGAAACCCGGGGGGATGAACTAACAAATCAACAGACACATGGCGGGACAAACTAACAAACCAACAGACACGTGGAGGGACAAACTAACAAACCAACAGATGCATGGTGGGATGAACTAACAAACCAACAGACGCGCAGCGGTGGCGGCCAATTTTTGCGAAATAGTAAAACTGTATGGCCCTGTCACACTACGACGTGACTACGTCAGCGTAACCACAACGTGAAAATAATGATATCACGTCGAAGTTATCGGCGTAATATGCAAATTGTGGACGTGAGCGTAACGTGAAAGTAACGTTGGTGTACGTCGTGACCTTAGCTGTAACGTGACAACGTTAGGGGGGAGGTGTAATTGGCGACGTGACCGGGCGTTAGTGTAACGTGAGCGTAACGTCGCCGTAACGGGTGCGACGTGGACGTAACGTGACCGTAACGCCAACGTAACGTGACCGTAACGTGACCGTAACGTGACCGTAACGTGACCGTAACCGTGACCGTAACGTGACCGTAACGTGACCGTAACGTGACCGTAACGTGACCGTAACGTGACCGTAACGTGCAAAAAGCTGCCCACACCTTGCTCCCACCCGGGCCGTCGGTCTGACGTGACTTAACGTGACTCTAACGTCATTTACGCTGCTATAACGATCGCGGAACGTCTACCTAACGTCATTGTCACGTCATCCCGACGTGACGGCTTCACGTCGAGATACGTCGAAAGTTTTGAACAGGTTCAAAACCTTGACGCGCGCCGACGTAACACGACGTAATATGACGTAGCTCGACGTCACTCTAACGTCATTATGACGTCATCATAACGTAACCCAACGTACGGCAACGTAATGACGAAAAATCGTCACGTTAGGCTCACGTTGGCTCGTTACGTCGTAGTGTGACAGGGGTATTACAATGTGTATGTAAAGTTTCACAGAACCGCTGTGGAGTGGAGTGGTAGGGTGTAGGTGGGGGAAGAGATGGGGGGGGGGAGTGGGGGGATGGGGGAAGGGAGGGTAGGTGTGGGTGAAAGTGGAGGTGGGGGATGGTGAGGGAATGGAGAGGTGGAGGTGGAATGGGGAACAGGGAATGGTGAGGGCTTAGGAAGAGGTGAGGGGGGACGGTAGGGGAAGGATGAGGGGAGGGGAGAGAAGGGGGAGGCTGGGGGATGTGGATGAAGATGGGATTGGGGAGGATGCTGGGGCGGAGGTGGGCGTGGTGGGGGAGGAGGTGAAGGAGGTGGGGAAGGTGGGGAGTGCAACTCTGAGTATGTGATGAGAGGTGAGGTGAGGAGGGGGAAGTACAGAGTAGGGAGTAGAGTGGGGTAGAGTTGTGGAGGAGGTGGGTGTGGGTGAAAGGTGGGAGTAGGGGTGGAAGGGAAGAGTGGGAGAGGCGGTGGAGATTAGGTGGGTAGTAATCTTTGTATGTGGGGGGGGGGGGGGGGAAGAGAGAGTAGCGGAAGAGGTGGAGTGGAGAGAGAGTAGAGGAGGAGGTGGGGTGTTTGGTGATGGGAATGAATGAAGGGAAATGGTTGGGGGGACATTATCAATCAATCTGAGTGGTTGAGGGGTGGAAGGGGAGAGGGAGGGGGAGGGAGACGGAGATGGGGAAGGGGAGGGGGGTGTGGAATAGGGGGAAATGAGGGGGAGGTGACGAGGTGGGGCAGTTAAGGACTAGGTTGGGAGAAGGGTGGGAGAGGGAAGAGGTGGGGAAGAAGGGGGTGTTGGGGGGAGGCGGTTGAAGGGAGGGTCGATGGTGGAGGCGGTGAGGGAGGAGGAGGGGAGGGGTGGAGCAGGGTGGCGGTTGGGGTGGGGAGGAGGCGGAGGAAGGAGGAGGGGAGAGGTGGGGTGGAGGAGGCGGAGGCGGAGGTGGAGGAGGGGAGAGGTGGGGTGGGGAGGAGCAGAGGAGGAGGAGGGGAGAGGTGGGGAGAGGCAGAGGAGATGAGGGGGAGGGTGGGGTGGGAGGAGGAGGCGAGGAGGAGGAGGGGAGAGGGTGGGGGTGGGGAGGAGACGGAGGCGGAGGGGAGAGGTGGGGGGGGAGGAGCGGAGGCCGGAGGCGGGGAGAGGTGGGGTGTGGGGAAGGCGGATGTGGGAGAGGGAGAGGAGGGGTGGGGTGGAGGAGGAGGAGGGGAGAGGTGGGGTGGGGAGGAGGCGGTGGCGGAAAGAGTTGGGGTGAAGAGGAGACCATTGGGGGTTGGGGGGTGGGAGCTGGAGGAGGAACACGAGGAGGGGGAGGGTTGGGGAGTGTGGGTGGAGTGGTGAAAGGAGTTGGGTGGGGAGGAGTGGAGATGTTGGAGTTTAGGTGAGGAGGAGGAGGAGGAGGAGGAGAGGAAGGGGGGGTGTGATGGGTGGAGTGGGGAGGTGGGGGAGGGGGGGGGGGGGAGATGGTGGATAACAATCTGAGTGATTTCACAGTCGTCAGGTTTCAGGCCAGGTACAAGACGTTATCTGCGACTCATTGTTCGGCGTGTATTGGTGGACACTGGTAAGGCTTGTAATTCACGTCGTACCATCATGGCCGCCTGTGCCCGCTTTGTGCTGCGGAAGTGATTATTTTCCACACAAAATAAACAACAAAAAAACGACGCGGAGATATTGAATTGGTGCGGATTGGGCGCGGTGGGAGAGCACCCATTAAATGTCATATCGTTAAGGGAAACAACAAATCTTGGTCCAACCAGAGCAATGGCTCCATGGCTGCCTGTCTGCCTGCTTGCGCGTCTCTCTGTCTCTATCGCTGTATCTGTTTGTATCGCTGTGTCTCTGTTTGTAACTCTGTATGGCTGACTGTCTGTGTGTCTGTATCTCTGTCTGTAACTCTGTATGACTGTTTATCTGTTTGTCTGTACCTCTATCTGTACTTCTGTCTGTGAATGTGTCTGCTTGTCTGCATGTCTGTCCATATCTCTGTCCGTAAAGGCCCTGTGACACTTTACCGGATTGAGGAAACGGATTGCAATGGGACAAAGTCTGTTGATATCTGGCAAAGTCTGGTTTGTGTCCGTTGTATATCCATTGATATCCGTTGATATCTGTTGATATCTGGACCAATCCATTACAAGTTTTGAGCATGCACAAAACTTGTAACAGATTGCGCCGGACTGACGTATGCGGTTATTACCCATTCACGTCCATTCCCCGTCCATTCCCCGTCCATTCCCCATCCATTCCCCATCCATTACCATCCGTTACCGTCCGTTCCAGTCTGTTACACATCCATTACATGTCTGTTATCAACCATTACTGTCTTTTACCCATCCATTACCATCTGGTACCCATCTGTTACCATCCATGACATAATCGATACATTTCAAATCCGAATCACACCGGATTAGAATATTGTTGTCCGTTTCAATCCGTTTCCGCAAGCCGGTAAAGTGTGACAGGGCTTTAACTCTGAATGACTTTCTGTCTATCTCTTTCTCTGGATCTCAGACACTCTACATGACTGACTGTCTGTTTGTCTGTCTGTCTGTATGTATGTACCTCTGCTGTTTGTAACTCTGTGTGGTTGACTGTATGCCAGCGTGTATCTATGTCTGCGTGCCTGTATGGCAGACTACCTGTATGTCCGCCTCTCTGTATGCGTGTCTGCCTCTGTGCTTGCCGGTATGTCTATCTACATGCCTATATTAGTTTATTACTGTATGTCTGCATTTCTATGGTCCTGCTTGTCGAGTTTGCCTGTTGTCTGTCTGACTGCCTTTCTGCCTCCCTTCCTTCTCTACTCAACTCTACGTCACATCAAGGTTAACTAAATCGACACTTGTTGCTCCCCTACCGTGCGTACAGCACTGATAGGAAATAGAGAAAGGACTGGTTGGCTATTTCAATGTCAGGATAATATGACTGAGTACGATATATCGTCGCAATGCTGATACATCGTATCCTAGTGGAGATACCACTATACAATCATCATCAGTGCTCATTGCTACAAGTCGGGTTCCTGTTTAATATGACCCTGAATGGTGTGAAGACGGACAACCCCAATAAGGCACATTAAATTATATATATATTTACATTATAATAAAAAGGTGTATTATTTTGTGTGTATATATATACACCGGAACCAGCCACCTGGGCGGATTAAATGGGATGTAACATCTCCTTTGTTTATACTCTTATTATTCATCATAGATTACACATGTATATATATATATATATATATATATATATATATATATACAAGCTACAGTACAAAAGGGAGAAGTATGGTTCGGCGGTGGTGGAGCCACCAGTGCCCATATGAGTAGGAAGCAAATAGATGCAGAGAGCCCATTGGCCAATAATATAGTATTGGAATAACATAATACAGTGTAATAAAAACATAGAAATTCCCTTATGCGGCTTTATACTCGCATAATGCTGATACATCACATATACATATATATGCGGATTAACTGGGACGTAGCATTTCCTTTATCTATACTCCTGGAATGTATTATAGATCATATATATATATATATATACATATATATGTGGATTAACTGAGACGTAGCATTTCCTTTGTCTATACTGCTATAATTTATTATAGATCACACACACATATCTATATATATATGTATATATATATGTGTATATATATACATATATATGCAGATTAACTGGGACGTAGCATTTCCTTTGTCTATACTCCTATAATGTATTATAGATCACATACACACACATATATATATATATGCGGATTAACTGAGTTTTAACATTTCCTTTATTTATACTCCTATACTTCATTATAGATTCCATATATATATGTGTGGATTAACTGGGATGCAACATTTCCTTTGTTCATACTGCTATAATTTATTATAGATCACACATACATATGCGGATTAACTGGGACGTAACATTTTCTTTGGTTATGCTCCCATAATCATACATGTATATATGGATATAGATAATCGCCATATATGGATAGTGATAATCACCATATTATTATTAATGAAATAACTATGGGAACGGTACATGTCCGTCCTCCCACTCCAGTGCATCAGGTCAGCTGAGGTCTCACTACACTCGGGCATTAGGATTAACTCAGATGTGCTACTGATGACATCTGCTGGCCAAACTGCCTCTCTCCACCACTCAAATGTTCTTTTAATATATATATGAATACATATATATATATAAATATGTGTGTATTTAGGTTGAGGCTCACAAACTTCATTCGTGTCTTATCTTGTCTTATTGTTGGTAATATATATATATATATAAATTATTGCATATATTTGTGTATATATATTATTTAGGTTACAATTGTATTTATTAGACCAGACCCCCTTCCACATCCACCCCCTAAAAAAGTGAGCAGCAGAAACGAACAAAATAATGTGATAAAGAAGTTCATGAAATTACCTCTGGTGATCTTGATATGTGAAATGTGGACAATACTTTACCCCCCATCTCCCCATGCACCCCGCTACCCCACCCCGTCCCCCCTACCACCACCCACACACCTGAGATCCTGTACATATATTACGGTAAATCACACAGACAGCTGGTGTGTGGTACTAAAGGTGTGTTTGTTTATTGTGGTTTTACGTCCTGGCTACATAAAAGGTTATATCAGGACGGATACCAACTTGAGACAGTGTGCACTCATTGCGACTTTATAGTGCTGCCACACTGGGAGACTGAACCATGAACCAATATCATACTCACCCACACCATTCTGATAATGAGCAAACCCGTAGAAATGGCAGAGACTCAAATTCAAAACCATCGAATTATGCAACTTTGACAATCTAAATATAGATTCAGCGATTTTTGTATACACATACTACATATAATATAGTTGTCCGTTATATATATATATATATTTTTATATATACATATATAAATATATATATCATCATCATCATGCTGTCGGTCGCGATGCGACAACGACTGCTTTCATTACTTGACTGCCACTCTCCATTTCGCTCTCTGAGTCGGTCTTAATGTCTCTCAGCTTCAGGTTTCTCTTGATGGTATCCTTGAACCGGAGACAGGGTGCCCTCTCTTTCTGTAGCCAGAAGACAGTTGAGAATAGAGGATCTGCTTTGGTAGCCTGTCTGATGACATCCTCATGAGGTGTCCAGTCCACTGGAAGCATTTCATGAAAGCTGCCTGCAAAAGTGTTGAAGTGCTGCTGGCTTTTGCAATTTACCAGCGGCACTCTCTCGGGGAGAAAATAGAGGTTTCACAAATATATATATATATATATATATATAATATATATGCACGTATAAATATATACAGATATATATGTATATAATTGTCGGTTATATATATGTCAGTTATATATAGATGGGACTCCTATATATATATATATATATGTATATATAGATATATATATATATATATATATATATATATATATATATATATGTACAGATATATACACATAGATGTGAGTAGATATGTGAATGTGTATAGATATAATCCCCAAGTAATTAGAGTCACACAAAACTTATGACGCATGAAAACCTAACGTTTTCTCAGTCAGCTTACACACAAAAAATTATAATTTGGTTCGCGTTACCCGACTATCTATTCTTAATAGGGTGGCTTCAAAAGTTCTGATCCACTAATTATATATACCAAGTAGGAAGCTTAATTAAATCCAATAATTCAATTGTTTTTAGGTGGGGGTTTCTGTCCATCTGCATAAACTTGAATAATCTCCCGAAGATCTTAACAACCTTATTTAACTTAGAGTCAAAGCACGTATTGAAAAATACATAGCAAAATAAAACATAGGTTCTTTATTGTGCTTTGCGGCCCACTCTGCAGGGGACATCCCCTATAGTGGAATATCCTACAGGAGACATACACCCTACAGGAGACATATACCCTACAAAGGGACATACACCCTACAGGAGACATACACCCTACAGGAGACATACACCCTACAACGGGACATACACCCTACAGGAGACATACACCCTACAGGAGACATATACCCTACAACGGGATATACACCCTACAGGAGACATACACCCTACAGGAGACATATACCCTACAACGGGACATACACCCTACAGGAGACATACACCCTACAGGAGACATATACCCTACAACGGGACATACACCATACAGGGGACATACACCCTACAGGAGACATATACCCTACAACGGGACATACACCCTACAGGAGACATACGCCCTACAGGAGACATATACCCTACAACGGGACATGCACCCTACAGGAGACATACACCCTACAGGAGACATATACCCTACAACGGGACATACACCCTACAGGAGACATACACCCTACAGGAAACATACTCCCTACAATGGGACATACACCCTACAGGAGAAATACACTCTACAGGAGACATATACCCTACAACGGGACATACACCCTACCAGGACATAGACCCTACGTGGAACATATACCGTGCAGGGGACATAGACCCTACATGTACATAGGCCCGACAGGGGGCATAAACACTACAAGTATATATACCCTACAGGTACATAGACCCTACATGGGACATATACCCTACAGGTACATATACCCTACATGGGACATAGACCCTACAGGTACATAGACCCTACATGGGACATAGACCCTACAGGTACATAGACCCTACATGGGACATCGACCTTACAGGTACATAGACCCTAGATGGGACATAACCCCTACAGGGACATATGCCCTACAGGGACATAGACCCTACAGGTACATATACCCTACATGGGACATAGCCCCTACAGGGACATAACCCCTACAGGGACATATACCCTACAGGGACATAGACCCTACAGGTACATAGACCCTACATGTATATAGACCATACAGGTACATAGACCCTACATGGGATGTGGCCCCGAAAGACTAAAGGGACATAGACCACCCACTGCCGTGTCCTATAGTATACAGCCACATTTAGGAGCCCTACAGTGAGCCACATTTAGGCGCTGTACGATCACAGATATATAACTGCGTTCCATTTACGGTGTGAGTCATCCGGACCCACTACACTAACACTTCACCGACGCAGATCGCGAAATTGGAGCCGACTCCACGCATCACTGGATGCCCCATATGGAGTGTTCTCTGAACTGGACCGTGACTTCCTTCACACGGCTATCCTCACTGTCACCCCCACCCCCGCCCCGCCCCCACCCCCGCTATCACCTCCACCCTCACCCCCACCCCACCCCAGCCCTCACACATACCCTCTCCCCCCCCCCACTCACCCACACCATCTTCATCCACACTCCCCACTCACCTCCACATGCACCCCACACAACACTGACACCTCCTCCCACCCCCTCCCTCTCACACATCCACTACCCTCCACTCACCCGCCTCCCTCCATTCACCCCCCCCCCCCGCCCCACTCCCTACCTCACCCAGCCCTTACTCACGCACATCCACTCATAACCCCCACAATAATCCCCAATAATCCCCTTTAAAACAAAACAAAAACCGCAAAAGTTTAGATTAATTTAATGTTCAAGATTTTTAGCATAGACCCAGCCGACAGATTGTTTGTTAAACATCACTAGGTTCGTCGTATCAAGAGTTCCCCGATGAATTGCAGGGAACATCCTCGAATTTGAATAATTCTTGCATGCCAAATCAAAAATCATTGCATTCGAGTTGTGTAGCTGTTCTTATTTCCAGTGCCATAGCATACGGTTGAATTCACCCATAAGAAAGAAAGAAAACCATATAGACAATGAAAAAGGAATAACAATGCCACAATAAAGTAGCAAAGTCCCTAGTCATCGCGCAATCACCTCTCTTTATCCTGTAAATCTATTTGATAATATTTGCTCATCTTCATACGATTGTTATATACACTGCATATGTGCCCAATATACCTCTGTAACTATGGATGCGCATATCTCTCAGTTCACCTGTGCGTTTTCCATCCTGTTTAGATGAGTGAGACTAACTGACTGAGTGACTGAATGCCTGCCTGCCTGACTGCTTTACTGACTGACTGCCTGGCTGACTGCCTGTCTGACTGACTGCCTTACTGACTGAGTGCCTGCCTGCCGGACTGACTGCCTGCCTGACTGGCTGCCTGACTGACTGCCTTCCTGACTGCCTGACTGCCTGCCTGACTGCCTGCCTGCCTGCCCGCCTGACTGACTGACTGCCTGACTGCCTAACTGACTGCCTGACTGACTGCTTGCCTGACTGACTGCCTGCCTGCCTGACTGCCTGCCTGCCTGACTGCCTGACTGACTGCCTGACTGACTAACTGCCTGACTGCCCGACTGCCTGCCTGCCTGACTGACTGACTGACTGACTGCCTGACTGACTGGCTGACTGCATGACTGACTGCCTGACTGACTGCTTGCCTGACTGCCTGCCTGACTGCCTGACTGACTGACTGTCTGACTGCCTGACTGACTGCCTGACTGACTGACTGTCTGACTGCCTGACTGCCTGACTGCCTGACTGACTGACCAACTGACTGACTGACTGACTGACTGCCTGACTGCCTGCCTGACTGCCTGACTGACTGACTTCCTGACTGCCTGACTACCTGACTGCCTGACTGCCTGACTGCTTGACTGCCTGACTGCCTGCCTGACTGACTGCCTGACTGCTTGACTGCCTGACTGCCTGACTGCCTGACTGACTGGCTGCCTGACTGCCTGACTGACTGGCTGCCTGACTGCCTGACTGACTGCCAGTAATGGATGTTATATAAACCATGATGTATCTAATTGCGAGAGAATTTCATGGGATCACATAACTGCCAGGTGTAGCTCAGTCTTTTGCCGACATGTCGTCAATCTAAGAGGCAGGAATTTGCCCGTTTTCGTCTTTGCGATGAGGGTTGGGTCATCTATTTCCCTGTAAGCCAACAAATGCTTCCCAACCATTAATAATATTATTTTTGCCATTCCAGTAGGTACCGGCAGCACCCTGTAAAAGTCCAGGAATGGTGCTTATTTTCATCAATATTCACATGCTTGTAACTATTTCTGTATGTAGATGATTTTGATGAAATTGCATAACCTAGAACATCAACATATGTTATATCCAATGTTCTTGTTGGATTGATTATATAGTCAGTTTGTATTTAAGTCAACTCCATTTGTATATTGAGTGTATTTAGTGAATATTCCTTCATTACTGATGTGAATGAAAACGACTGTGAAAACAGGGTATCTTTAATGGGCTCGCGCTTCCTTGCACTACATCGTAGAAAGTCATGGATGGTACCAGAATAAGCGCAATGACCCCACCTTTCTAGTATATGGCTTGTCCTAGGTCAAAACGGTCAATCAGGTCAAATTCTGCAATTTAAATTATTTTGAAAGTTTAAAGCCCATCTACTGAATTAAAAAATATTTTAAACGTAATAAGATTTCATATGGATAGATGTATAATTTGATTACCTTTCCAATGATACCAATATTAGTATAGTGCTAGTTAGTACAACGAGCCACAGACACCAACCTGTTTGGGTCTTTGCTGACCACACTAGTTTCACAATGGTGACACCCATGTAGAAACATGTATATGACATTGATATCTATTGAGATATATCTTTGAAGATTTATACTACCTATCATGGATAAGTCTGAATAGACTTGTTTTCACCATTAGACAGTTTGTCGATAGAAAGCCAGAGCATACACTTTTACTGACCCAAGGGATCTTTAACCTCCCACACCACATAGACATGGTATGAGAGCAACTGGACTTTGATGACACTGTAAGTTATACACAGCGGTGGAAATCCAAAGTGGCAGAGGTGGGGGCATGGGTAATCGAACCACTGACCTTCAGAATAGGAGTCTGACCTAGAAAAAAGTCAGACACTCTTAGCACTCCGCCACAGAGAATATCAGAGAATATATAATCTAATATTGGGCCAAATCTGGGGAAGATCCAACCATCGCTCTAGCCACAGTTAATATTTAAATATTTATGTAAATCAATATTTTTGGTTTCAGACACTTTGAATTTGTATTTACCATCAAAATGCAGCTTTTTAGATTTTTAGCTAAATTATTGTCATAGATAATATCCATTAGTTCCATATGCTATGTCTGAAAAATTGAAGAAGGTCCACCTGTTGGATGAGACACAGTGAGTGTTCAAAGCTTGATGAACAAATCTATATTTTTTATTTTGCACACTCTTCTTTTGTAAGTGCAATCAAAATGCACTTTTTGTATTTCTAGACAGAATATTAATATGATAATATGTATTACCTCCAGATGATGTGCACTGCCAAGTTATAGGAAGTTTAACCAATTGCTTAAGCTACAATGAACATTTAAAGATTCATTAAATTGATATTTGGTTTTCCGACAATTTGTCTTTATATGTTCAATCAGAATTCAATATATTCCATACTTTTGGATATAATATTGATATCAATAATATCTATTAGTCTCAGCGAATGCTTATTGTAATACTGTGCCAAATATGAGGAAGATTCAATCAATTGTTTTGCTGCAATGAGCTTTCAAAGATTGAAATGTTTAAAAAGATTTCATTTATAGATGATGTTTACATGCAAACAATTACACTTTCTGACATTTTAGGATGCAAATATCTGTTGGTTCTCTGAATATAGTGCTCTGAAAGAAAATAGGGTGTTACACTTGTAAAATATTCCGATAATCGGCAGATCGGGAAATGGAAATCCTCTACTATTATTCTGTGTGGCTGGCCAAAAGTGTGTGTATATGTATGTAGTGTATATATATATGGCTTGGCCCATGGTTGAGAGCAGGTAATTAAAGACAGGGATTGGCAGGTATGGGTGGGTGCACTCAGGGCCTGGCTCTCTGCTAAGGTAGGGGTCAATGCACACAGTGGTCAAGGTTGGTGGTGGCCACAGGTCAACCATCTCTGGTGGTGGGCAGACCACTGGTGGTCACGGTAACCAGAAATGCTGAGTCCCTATTGGAGGAACTGCGAATGCTGCGTGCCTATTGGTTCCTGTGAATGGCATGATCCTATACCAGGAATCCATGTACTATATATAATTAACTATATATAATTACTTATACTTTTGCTTTACTTTCTCTCTTTCTCTCTGTCTGCATTGTTTTTCACTTTAGCCTACCTACATAGCCACAGACTCGAACACCGACTCTACACACTGTTATGGATAGATGAACTAGTTAGAATTTATTCAGTCTTGTTGCAGTTTTCCAAGAAAATATCATGCTTTGAAAATGGCTATTTGGCCAAATCAGAAAGATATTTTTGTTATGAATTGCACTTTTTTACATTGTCTTATTAAAAGTCTGCTTTAGTAATTGATTTAGCAATTGACAATTTAAATTCCTTTATATATGCACAAAGGAAAATCACCCTATCAACGCCTACCTGTCTATTTGGCTCCTTGCCTGTGAGGTCACTAAGACTAGTACTACTACCATGATGATAATAATAATAATAATAATAATAATAATGCTAGTCAACTCCGACATGCTACCAGTCAACTCACATTTACAAGTCGAGCAGACTGACAATTGGCCCAAATAGATTCCCGATCAGTCATGATAACGAACGATCTAAAAGAGACATTAATCTTTGATAATTCCCCCAAAATGAAAATCCGAGTAAACCAAAGTCTCACTGTAACTTCCCCTTGTTGATCAAGTGGAAAGAGAACCATCAAATTCTAAACACTTTCACCCTAGAGCTACAGACATAACTTGTAAGTTGTCATTGGATTTTTGTTGGCTTAGTGGTGTGGAGAGGTTGTGTTTTGGGTTTGTTTTATTGTGGGGTGTGGGTGGGGGTATGGCCATAGCTGTAGTATAATGGAGTGGTTGGGGTGAGGGTGGGAGTGGGGAGTAGGGGAGAGTAGGGGAGATGGGGAGTTGGGCCGTGGGGGAGTGGGGGGAGGTGGGGAGTAGGGGGGTGGGGGAGTGGGGGAGTGGGGGAGTGGGGAGTGGGGGAGTGGGGAGTGTGGGAGTAGGGGAGTGAGGGGAGTGGGAGTAGGGGAAGTGGGGGAATGGGGAAGTAGGGGAGTGGGGGAGTAGGGAACCAGGAGAGATGGGGAGTGTGGGGACCAAAGAGATGGGGAGTAGGGGACCAGGGAGATGGGTAGTGTAAGGGACCAGGGAGATGGGGAGTAGGGGAGATGGGGAGTAGGGGACCGGGGTGATGGGGAGTAGGGAACCAGGGGTGATGGGAAGTAGGGGACCAGAGAGATGCGGAGAGGGACATGGGAGATGGGGAGTAGTGGACCAGGAGAGATGGGGAGTGGGGGACCAGAGAGATGGGGAGTAGGGGACCAGGGGAGATGGGGAGTAGGAAACCAGGGGAGATGGGGAGTAGGGGACCAGGGAGGTGGGGGAGGTGGGGAGATGGGGAGTAGGGGAGATGGGGAGTAGGGGACCAGGGGAGATGGGGAGTAGGAAACCAGGGGCGATGGGGAGTAGGGGACCAGGGAGGTGGGGAGGTGGGGAGATGGGGAGTAGGGGAGATGGGGAGTAGGGGACCAGGGGAGATGGGGAGTAGGAAACCAGGGGCGATGGGGAGTAGGGGACCAGGGAGGTGGGGGAGGTGGGGAGATGGGGAGTAGGGGAGATGGGGAGTAGGGGACCAGGGGAGATGGGGAGTAGGGGACTAGGGGAGTTTGGTAGTAGGGTGTAGGGGAGTAGCGGAGTGTGAGTGTGAGTGTGAGTGTGAGTGGGTGGGTGAGTGGGTGGGTGAGTGGGTGGTTGCGGTTGTTTTGAACGCTGGCGCCTCAGGAGTCCCGGAGCAGACGACAATTTGGCAATACACTGAAACAATCAGACGAACCTGCGGAGCAGAAAGGTAAGATTAAAGACAAGGAGCTGACACCCGATCCGCCGGCGCCGGCATGAAGTGGCGCCTGTGCCGGGTGATTTACCGCCGAGACCCAGCGCCGGGACGCCCTAAACACCGGGCACCAGCGGGCCGCCGCCGCCGCACCTGAATGTCGTCTGCTCGCTGCCGGTTTTTAAAACTCTTTGCATGTCGCTTCGTTTCTTTGCCGTTCTCTCCGTGGAATCGATTCGAGGTTTCACGGGGAAACACTCACTGTACGTGTGGGCGTTACTGATGCTGGTTTTGTGTAATTTTGGTGTTTTTTGGGTGTTTTTGTTGGGTGTTTTTAATTTTTAAAGTGTTCCAAGTTGGTTGGTGGGAGAGAAGTTTAACAGTTTAAGCGGGAAGGGTTAAAAATTGGGGCGGCTTTGTTTTTATGGCGATAAGGGGTGATGTTGGCGAGAGGTGCGGTGAGTGATGTCGTTTTGATGACACGGCGTGCATAATATTTATCTGCTCCGGCTGTCAAACTTTAGGGGGGCGAGTATTTGACGCGAGGACTCGTCCCCGACGTGTTACGTCTTGTGGCGAGTGCCCGACTCAGCCCACAGGTGGCGCCCCGATCGACGGTAATGGCGGTCCTTCAACAAGTGTGGGATTACTGCGCTCTTTTCTGCGCAACCCCCGACAACCACCACCACCACCCACCCACCCACCCATCCCTTCCCTCCCCCAACACATACACACCCACACACACCACATCCACTCCCCGCGTCCCCCTTCACACACACACCACATACTGCACCCTCCACCACCACAGCCCCCACCCCACATCACGTGTCCTCCCCACGCACCCCCACCGGGCGCGGTGGCCGAATCGGTAGAGCGCAAGGCTCCCGTGGCGGAGATCGGGAGTTCAATTCCCGGTCTAGTCAAACCAATGACTTATAAAATCACACTATCCATGCCAACCTCTATCGTTTCCTAGATTGACACTTGGCATTAATAGGATAGGGCAAGGACTTGTTAGCTCAGCATCAGGATAATGTGACTGGGTGGGATATCGGATCACGACGCTGGCAGCCTGATTTCCAAGTGGGGCAGCACTATAAAGTCACCATGAGCGTGCACTGTCACAAGTCATTACCTGTCATGATATGATCTTAGATGTTGCCAGGATGTAAAACTCCAACAACCAACCAACCCCCATATAGCCCTTCCCCACACCCACACATCCCACACCCTCACACACACGCCACAATCCCCCTCCCTCATGCCATCACCCACATCCACACAACTCCCTCCCCCGCCCGCCTGCTCCTTTCCCGGTCTAAATGTCGTCTGCCCGGCACCAAATCACGGAGAAGGCAGCCAATTTAGGCGCCAAAGCGATTGGCAGTTCGAATCTGCCTTTGATCCCAGCGTCTCCTGTGATCACGTGTACCTCCCAATGATCCCACATAACCATTTCCACCTAGCGGCGGGACGAGTCACTAAGAATTCACCGTCCACTCTTGTCAACATTTAGCTAACTCGCCATGCCAACCTTATTTGAATATAATAACCACCAACACAACTTAATCTCATTTGTCACTGGTGCACTCATTCAACATTTGTTGCAGTTTGGTGCTCACATGCTAAGCTACTACACTTGAAAGCAGGTAAATAGCATTTCAGTGCTCACACCGAAATTAATTTGGCAAATGTTCATTTCAAAATATCTTTAACAAAAATTAACCCTTTGAAATAAGTTACTTCAAACTAAGGTGAAGTAGATTTTACTGATTATATGGAATTCTAAAATATATGGTAGAAGCTCAAAATAACTGCATGATGCCCTGTGTGTACTGTAACTTGTAAGCATGTTACTTAGATATGTAGTTGTGAGTATGGTTTGGTTGTTGGAGTATTACGTCCAGGCAACATCTAAGGTCATATCCGGACAGGTACCGACTTGTGACAGTGCATACTCATGGAGACTTTATAGTACTGCCCATTGGGAGAGCAGGCCACCAGCACCATGACCTGATATCCCACTCAGTCACATTATCCTAACACTGAGCCAACCAGTCCTTGCCCTACCCTAATAATGCTGAGCGCCTGGCTAGGCAGTAACCAGTATCAATTTGTTTGACTCGACGAGGGTTCGAATCCGTTGGTTCGAATCCCACGATCTACCAAAACGGGAGACGCGCTCAACTTACTCGGCCATCCTGTCTGGTCAGTTGTAAAGGCCCTGTCAGATTACGATGCATCTCGCAAGCGCGCCGCCAACGCGTAAAATCACTTTTTTACGTCGAGATGCATCAAACTTTTCGGCCCGGGGGGAAAAGTTGGACATCGGCGCAACGTAGTGGATTTAAGCGTAGCGTCGGTCCGATATAGTGGTAACGTATGTCGATGCATGAGAAAAGAATACAAACAAAATTTGGCACAACATGTGGCTAACGTGCCTCTCGTATGTATGAGAGCGTAGTGCCAGCGCATGAGCGACACATGTCCAATGACAGTCCAGCGCATTTCGGCATTGCACCAGCGTGCACCCAGCATGCGCGACATTGGCGTAATGTGTGAGTAACGCATGCCAACATGCGGGGGGCACCCGACCCATCCGCAAAATGCTCACAGCACATTCGCAGAATGCTGGCAGATGTTATATGTGTTAAGCGAGCGACAGACGCATGCCCTGAAATACGTCGAGACACGGTGGAGAAACGCCAACCGTGCATCGACCATACGTTATACATAAGTTAGAACAATGTCATCATACGTTGGTGTTAAGTTGACAACACGCAGACTGAACTCTCCTTCAGAGGAACAAAAGTCAACGTAGGACAGTGTAGCAACAATGTTTCTCCAACACGCGTCTAACGTATCTCGACGTACGCCTAACGTAGGCGTGATGTAAGCATCCATGCGTTGTTGTATGTCGAAAGTTTGGTGCATGCACAAAACATCGCTGACCCCCTGACACGCGCCGCTATATGTCGGTGAACGTTGATGTATATTGACATATAATACTAACGCGCGCCTAACGCATGTGTAATGCATAATGATATATCCCGATGTAGCGGCAAAAAATCACATACATCGCCGTACGTTTGCGCGATGCGTCATGACAGCCCCATAACTATGAGAGTTACAACTCTAGGGGAGTGAGTCTAGTGAGGTGCGGAGCTTAGATGTGACCTGCATTAATGAACCCCTAAAACAGGATTCCAGCATGAATACATCCACACAGCAGGACGCCACCTATTCATGAAAACAGCACTTACAAAGATATTATTTCTTAGATAAATAAAAACTCAGAAGCAAAAAAAAAATCTAGACAAATATATGTTAAGCGTTCATTGAGAAAAGAAAACCCACAAAACTAAAATAAAATAATTATGTAACTATGGAGACATAAAATGACTATATTGTGTAAAAGTCACGCCCTCTAGTGGGGAGTTGGAAAATAAGTGGTGGCTATAATGCAGTGATGAACTGATAGGTGGCGCTGTGAATGGGTTAGCAGGCATATATATTATTAGGGCAGAACTATTGACAGACATACTGTAAGTGTTATCTAGGACCATCCTTCACACTGATATATGTATGCAGAAATAAATATGTCAGCAGGTGTTGTTTGCTGGGGCTTTACTTCCCAGCAACATCTGATGTATTATTAGAACAGGTATCGGCTTCTGACAGTGACAGTGACCACTCGTGATGACTTTAAAGTTCTGCCTCACTGGGCGACCAGGCCACCAGCACCATGATCCGATGTCCCACTCAGTCACATTATCCTGATACATGAGCAAGCCAGGCCTTACTCTATCCTAGTAATGGTGAGCACCAGGCTGAGTCGTGGCAAATATCGATTTTGTAAGTTGTTAGTTTGACTCGGCCGAGGTTCGAACACACGACCTTCCACATAGGAAGCCAGTCGGTGCTCTTACCGTTTCAGCAGTCACGTCCGGTGTGTCAAATATATAATTACCTCTCTGTCCCTCACTATACATCTATCTATATATCTCTCTATCTCTCTATATATATGTGATGTATAACGCATTATACGAGTACAAATGCAAAGGGAACATATACTGTATAGATATATTCCTCCTTGGCGCATTGGTGGTGCCCCCCCCCCCCCCCCCGCCAGCTGTCGGGGTAATTGGTGGGCAGCCCCCCCCCTCGCGCCACACACACTGGAGGCAATTTTACTATATACTATCTATATATATATATATATATATATATTTACATATATATATATATATGTATACATATATATTTATTTTATATATTTATTATACATATATATATATATATATATATATATATGTACATATATATAGATAGTATATAGTAAAGATTGCCTCCAGTATACCTATACATTCTTCATAAGCGCAATCTTTACAGTTTTCATATTTATTCACAGATTATGACGCCTAAAATCTGCTACTACACTCTTCAGATAAGAACGTGGTAGCGCTATAAAGTCGCCATGAGTGCACACTGTCACACGTCGTTACTGTCACACGTCCTGATATGACATTGGGTGCTTCCAAGTTCCAGGACGAAAAACCCCAACAACCAAACATCTGCTAGGAACGATAACGCAATTCAAAGAAGCACTTCTCCGCCTTATCGGGAAAGCGTCGTTTTATTTCACCATTAACTTACAGAAATTGTCATAATAAAACCTCACCTAATGGATTTTAATCTGGTATTTACTTCCTCCTCCGACCTGTCTGCGCTGGTGTCCAAAGCAAACTGCAGAGCTTACATCTCAATCGAAAGCTGGCTGTGCGTAAGTGCCTATTTTTATTTAATTTCTTTCTTTCTTCTATGTGTAGTTCAGTGATGTCCGTGGGAAAGTCCCAGGCATGGTTTCAGTTATGGAGGTTGGTTGGTTGGTCTTTGGAGTTTTACGTCCTGGCAACATCTAAGGTCATATCAGGACGGTTCAGTCATATAAGACTAAGAGCGCCGCCTATAGTGGCTTAGCATTCATTGCCTTCGGGGGTGTTGTAAACAAAGGGAACAACATGGCTGGAGCGGGAATCGAACCCACCCTTCTGCCATTCCAGCATCCTAACCATTAGGCTATCGAGGTTCCCTAATGCAATCACCCTATTCACACCCACCTCTCTATGTGGATCCTTGCCTGTCAGGTCAGTGCAGATTACCACAGTCACAGCACTGAAGTCCTATTTTTTTTCAGTGGTTCAGGGCTATAAATCATTTTAAAGGCCCTGTCACACTACGACGTTTCCCACCAACGCGCGTCGATGTGTTGCCTTTTTGGTCGAAACGTCGGGACACGTCCGGTACATTACCAGCGCGTTACCGGCGCATCGGTACACGTTGAGGGATAGCAACATGTGAATGGACACGTCGGCACGCGTCGGGTCGCGCCGATCGTTTTGTGCTTGCACAAAACTTTCGACGCACGCCAACGCGCGCCAACATGTTGGATCGCGCGTTACTGCCGCATTGGCAGGATGTGGACCCACATTACCAGCGCATTGCCGGCCCACTCGAACCACGTTGAGCAACGTCCATCAACGCTGGGGATTTTTCGCCAAACTGCATTGGACGTGTTGCTGGCGTGTCTTGAAGTGTTGCTGGCACGTCTTGACGTGTTGCTGGCGCGTCTTGACGTGTTGCTGGTGCGTCTTGACGTGTTGCTGGCGCATCTTGACGTGTTGCTGGCACGTCTGCCGTGTGCCTAATGTTACCCGGCGTTCTGTGAACCTTTAATGATGTGCTACCCCCACGCCATCGGCGCGCCGACAACGCGCCGATAACACGCTGATGGCACGCTGAGAACCCGCTGGCTGGACGTTCACATGTTGTTCCGCCGCACATCGAAACCCGTTGGCCGTGCTCCAAAAACACACCACTAACACGCTGCAACCCGTCAAACTTTCTCCCACAATGCCGAAGAGTTGGACGTGTGTCGATGGGTTGCAAATATCTTGCGCGTTGGCGGCGCGCTGGGGGAAAAGTCGTAGTGTGACAGGGCCTTAAGGCTTTTGATTACGTGTTTCTTTTATTTGTTGGGGTTTTACATCCTGGCAACATCTATGGTCGTATCAGGATTGGCACCGACTTGTGACAGTGCACACTCATGGCAATGTTATACTTATAGTGCTGTCCTACTAGGAGTGCAGGCTGCTGGCACCATGACCCAACTTCCCACTCAATCACATTACCATGGCACTGAGGAAACCAGCACTTTCACTATCCTAGTAATGCTGAGTGCCAGGCTAGGTAGCAACAAGTATCAATGTTTTAAGTCATTAGTTTGGCCGGCCTGTATGCAAACTCCCGACCTTCTTACCGACACATAATCCACATGCTAATTTACTACACATAATCCACTACTGATTTAATAATAGACCATAGGCATTCTTCAGGATGGCTATCAGTATTACTTATCGGCTACTAATTTGGGAGCCAATAAACTATCCATTATTAATCCAGTAGCCTGTACCCGGATGTCTACAGCACCCTGTCTATTCCCAGGTGGTCACCCATCCAAGTACCACCCAGGTTAGACGTTGCTCGACTTCAGTGTTCAGAAGTGAAGATGTGTTTCCAATGTGATGCACGCTCTTTTTCAATGTTCGTGAATTTGGAGTTTTCAACCATGGAATAACCACATTGCTCAGCTGCCCTCGCATGTCTGTCTGTATGTCTGCCCTCCTATCCAGATAACCCGGTGTGGCGGTTTCAGCCATGCGCCAGTTTCAGCCGTGCACGTACCGTCAAACTCAAGGCATTGTCAATGGTCGTGAGTCACTAACCTTATAAATTTAATATAATGTTTTTGGTAAAGATGTTTTCTATATGTGTACCAAGCGATTTGTTTCTAGGTGGTGTGGTTTTAGAGATATTTCACTTTTCCTGGATTTTCTGTATAAAGATTGCTCACCACCATTGACAATGCCTTGAGTTTGACGGTACGCGCAGTGCAAAACATTAGTTTTATTCAAAATTAATAGAAATCAAGAACCCTAACCTTAGAAATTTAATATGATGTTTTGGTAAAGATGTTTTCTATATGCATACCAAGCGATTTGTTAATAGGTGGTGTGGTTTTAGAGATATTTCACTTTTTCTGTATTTTCTATATGAAGATTGCTCGACCATTGACAATGCCTTGAGTTTGAGTACGCGCACGGCTGAAACTGGCGCACGGCTGAAACCGCCACACCGGCCCTCGGGCTCTGCGCGAGGGTGGAATGTGCTCCGTGCGTATGCAGTCGTTCCTGGTGTCATTTGATAGCTTTATCGTGGTGATTTATTCGATAATTTACATATATTTTTGTAATATATATATTACCAAAAAAATTTAAACCGCAAGAAAAAAAAGCTCGGCGAATTGTTATCTGGAGGCGCCCGCTGTGCACCCGTGTTCTTGTAGCTGTAACTCCCAAAGAGCACACCTCATCTCTGCGTCCTTCACTTCCTCCAACCGCAGCGCCACCTGTCGACATAGCCTTATCTCACCCACCCTCCCACCCGCCGGCCCACCACCTCGTACTAACAGCTCACCGACCATCGACGTGCAATTCTAGCTTCTCCGAACTGTTAGTAAGTGGCCTTATGTGGCGGTGAACGATTAGTAGTTAATTAAATATATTTTATTTCTCTTTTAAATATTATTATCCAAATTACCTACAACTATAAGCAGCTTTTATGGTAAATGAAATTTCTTTTTCTTTCGACTATTTTATTTTATCCAAGTTGCAAATAGTTTTTTTTTTGCAGCCTCACGTCCTAGCAACATCTAAGCTTATATGAGGAATAATATCGACTTGTGACTGCACACTCATAGTCCTATTATAATACTGCCCTCTGGAAGACCAGACTGCCAGAACCATACTCCGATATCTTACTCAGTCACATTATCCTGATACTGAGCACACCAGTCATTGACCTATCATGGTGTTGCAGAGTTCCAGACTATCTAGAGACAAATGTCAATTGTGTAAGTCATTGGTTTAACTCAGCCGGGGTTGGAACTTATGATCTTCCACACAGTAAGCGAGCCAGCGCTCTTACCAAATCATATAATGTTTTATCACGCAGTCAAACCAATGACTTAAAAATTGATACTTGTCGCTTCCTAGCCAGGTGCTCGGCATTATTAGGACAGGGCAAGGACTGGTGTGCTCAGTGTCAGGATAATGTGATTGAGTGGGATACCAGGTCATGGTGCCGACGAACTGGTTTCCCAGTGGGACAGCACTATAAAGTCACCATGAGTGCACACTGTCACAAGACGGTACCTGTCCTGATATGACCTTAGATGTTGCTAGGACGTAAAAACAACAACAAACAAACAAACAATCACGCAGTGCCTTACAAATACAATGGTTCCTGGTCGTGAGGACGCTGTATTAAAGCTGCATAGTCCGATAAAGGCATCAAATTTTCAAAACCAAAACAATTATCTAGATTTGGTCCTACATATCTAACTTAGATACTGATGAACTTATTAAGCATTTGTTGCCACACGGAAGGGAATGGTGAGTTCATTAATATAATATGTTACTGCTGAAGCCTATGGTGTCAGAGTTTTGGCTTTGTTGTTGAAGATTTATACTGCCTATCATGGATAAGCCTGAATAGGCTTGTTTTCACCATTAGACAGTTTGTCGATAGAAAGCCCGAGCCTACACTTTTACCGACCCAAGGGATTTTTAACCTCCCACACCACATAGACATGGTATGAGAGCAACTGGCCTTGCCACAGAGAATGCCACGTTCTTGCCAAAATTACTTTTACATGTTTGAACTTCAAATATCTCCAAAGTTAGCCATTTAATCCAAAAGTTACTTGAAACTAAAGTAAGATAGATTATAACCATCAACCTAATATATGTATCTCAGAAAATGACAGAAACTCAAAACCATTGGACTATGCAACTCTAACTTTAGATTATTATTGTTAGAATGATACCTGTATAACACGATCGTTCGGGTTCATACAATATTGTCACAAAAAAAGTTGGGTTATGCTAAATTGTGGTCCAGTTTACTGAATTACCTTTCAATTAAAGAATTCCGGGTCCAATGAATCATCTCGTTATATCCGAATTTGCGAAAGATCGGGGTGCACAAAATTGGTCTTTCACTGCATTATTATTAGTATTATTAATATAATTGACATTAGTAGTAGTTGTTGAAGTTTCCGTCCTGTCAACACCGAAGGTCATATCATGACGGTCACCGACTTCTGACAGTGCACACTCATGGTGACTTTATAGTGCTGCCCCCTGGTAGACCAGGCTGCCAGTACCATGATCTGATATTCCACTCAGTCACATTATCCTGACACTGAGCCAACCAGTCCTTGCCCTATCCTAATAATGCCGAGCGCCTGGCTGGGAAGCGACAAGTATTAATTATTAAGTCATCGGTTTGATTCAGACCAGGGTTTCGAACCTGTGGTTTCGAATCTCACAATCTACCAAAACGGGAGACGGACGTTCAACTCATTCAGCCATCCCGTCTGGTAATGATTGACATTACTATAAATACACCATGAATGCACATTCACAAGCCGGTCCTTTGCCCATTCTGACAGGTACATTCACTCCTCCTCAGTCAGTACCCGACAGCCAATAGTCATCCTGTCTTGGACCAGATGGGATGGCCGAATGAGTTAGAGCGTCCCTCTCCCGTGGGGTCATGGGTTCGAACCCAAACTTATTGATACTTGTCGCTTCCTAGCCAGGCGCTTGGCATTATTAGGACAGGGCAAGGACTGGTGTGCTCAGTGTCAGGATAATGTGACTAAGTGGGATACCAGGTCATGGTGCTGGCAGCCTGGTTTCCCAGTGGGACAGCACTATAAAGTTGCCATGAGTGTGCACTGTCACAAGTCGGTACCCATCCTGATATGACCTTAGATGTTGCTAGGACGTAAAACAACAAACAAACAAACCATCCTGTCTGGTGGGTTAAAAGGTAGCATGATGTGACGTCAGGCGGCGGTCTCAATAGGAATAGCCAACCGCCGGCTGGTTTGGACGTTGCGCTGGTGGGCAGGTTAATGGCTGGCCGGCTAGCGTTACTGCAAAGCGGGTCTGTCATGAACAGGTGTCACCCGTCGTCAAGGTAACGCAAGACGCCCGACTACAGCTCGGCAGCAGCCCGCGCGCATGCCCGGGGCACCCATCACCCTGTCACGGGTCGGCGCCCCCACGCGGCAGGTCGGCGAACCCATTCAACCATGACGGCGATTTTGAACTACTGCTGATTTTTGAAAATTTGCATTAAACCCGGTAACATATCACTTTGGAAAGTAAAGTTCTCACCAACTCTGAAACATACACACAAATATATATATATTTATATATATATATATATTTATGTGTATGTTTCAGATACACATAGATATATATATATATATATAAATATATATATATAAATATATATAGATATATATTTATATATTTATATATATATTTATATATATATATTTATGTGTATGTTTCAGATATATAATAATATTCCAACTGGCTGAGTGGCGCAGGTTGGAGCAATGGGAGAGGGGGGGGGCACCTGGTTACAAACAACGCCCGTGAGTGGGGGTACTCCATCAATGCGTCAGTGCAGGAGGAAGGGATAAGACTTATATATATCCGAATGGCGAGAGATGGCCGTGGTTACAGAGCAAGGGCGCGCCAGCGGTCACATGTGTGGGAAGGATTAAAAACATCTATTTTCCCTTCCGCAGCTTTGTACTCATATAATACCTTATACATCATATCATAGCCTATCTAGGTGGTGTGACCGAATGAGTTGAGCGCCCACTTCCCGTGTGCCAGCTATCATCTCATTCGTTGAGGCGGGGGGGATGCACGTTCCTGTATATGTGCGGGGCGAGCATTGAGGAGTTGAAGGTGCTGGGGGACTGGGTCTTTGAGACAGTCTATGCCTATATTAAGACCCTGCTCGCCTCTAGGATTGTAAATGACATGCGGGTGGCTGCGACTTTGAGTTCTAGGCGTAGTGTGGGTGGGGTGGCTAAAATCCTGGGTTCGAAAACCTGACTGAATCAATCAATGACTTGCAAAATTGATACGTTGGCCTGGCACAGCATTACTAGGATAAGGCAGGGATGGGTTTGTTCAGTATCAGGATAATGGGACAGAGTGGAATGTTGGATCATGGTACTAGCCACCCAGTCTTCAAGTAGGACTGCAATATGACGTCGCCATGTGCGCGCGGTCACAAGTAGATACCTGACCTGAAATTACCTCAGATGTTATGAGCATGTAAAACCCAAACAAACTTTATTATTGTAAATTGATGTCCTACTTCTGACACTCCAGCCATCTTCCAGTAGTTCGCTCTTGCCTAACTGATGCTTAAAGTTGCATGGTTCGATGAAATATAATTTTGTAAAAAATTAAAACAACTACTCACATTTGATCTTATATATCCAACTTAGATATTGGTGTATTAGCTAATGATTTGGGGCAGCATATAGAGAATAACCAGTGAATTTATAACCTCACCCCTTTGGACACTCACTTTGAAACACCCATTATGCAGGGAGGCCATTAACCAATTATGCCAATCTCGTGACCTCATTAGTCTCCCCCTGACCAAGTAGGCCTATTGTGCATACTTGCGAATGGGAAATGAGGTGGATGTTGCATCTGCCCTCCATGTTGGATATTCAATGCTGTTTGGTCAATTCTATAAATATAATTAATCAATTTGGGTAATTTAAATTTTGAAATATATATATATATATACCTTGCTGCGTCCATCTCACTACCTGTCACCTCACGCCTGTACCAACTAACCAAATATTATATTTATATAATATTTGATGAGCATATATGGTGAGCATATATGTATATATTTCTTTAAATATTTTTTAATATATATATAACATCATCGGTATAACCAGACGGGATGGTCGAATGAGTTAAGCGTCCGTCTCCCGTTTTGGTAGATCGTGGGATTCGAACCCATGGTTTGAACTCTGGTCGAGTCAAACCAATCACTTAAGAATTGACACTTGTCACTTCCTAGCTAGGCACTCGGCATTACTAAGATATGGCAAGCACTGGTCGGCTCAGTGTCAGGATAATATTACTGAGTGGGATATCAGGTCATGGTGCCGACATCCTGGTCTCCCAGCAATATAAAGTCTCCATGAGTTCACACTGTCACAAGTCGGTACCTGTCCTGATGTTACCCTAGATGTTGTCAGCACGTAAAACCCCAACAACCAACCGTCACCGGTATAAATCTGCCTCGTTTTGTAAATGCTGCTGCAGTACCACACCATCTAGGCCTCTTCCTCATCACTGACTTCGGCAGAAGGCAGATGCTGCTCTGCTGATGAGGATGCTGAAATTAGAGCCTCGACTGCAGCCAGCAACAGCTGCTCCCCAAACTAGATCCACCCCTGGTGCAGGCATATATCATTCAGGCGCAATTAGAGAGCGCCAGCCCCCCCCACCCCCACCCCCACACACACACTCCCTACCTGGCGCCAGTACTGACACCTGTAGGGCCCGTCGCGCTGACAATTCAACGCACATTTTGGGTTTAGGTTCATTTAGGCAGCGTGTTGAATTAAATAGTGTTTATAATTTACCATCAAACATGATTGGGTGGGTTTGGACAGGATCCCT
Organism: Branchipolynoe longqiensis; assembly: GCA_030323885.1. Taxonomy (NCBI): domain Eukaryota; kingdom Metazoa; phylum Annelida; class Polychaeta; order Phyllodocida; family Polynoidae; genus Branchipolynoe; species Branchipolynoe longqiensis. Next base: position 19,561 of record JASIRB010003690.1, on the reverse strand, counting down.
GCATGTGGGGGGGGGGGGGGGATCTTACTGCCGGTACACCAAGATGAATCCTTACGAACTAACCAGGGATTAACCACGAGGCTTATCGAGCTGACCGACAGATTATCTCCACAATTTAACAGTTGAACAAATAACATCAAGATAAACGGCTAGGTAGAAAAGTGCGTGGCATGCACAGATAAGGCAGAGGACATAATTGTTTGTAAATATAATCAATGTGATAGATATTCAGATCTCTATTGTGTAATCACGGGAACAGTAATGTATAACAACTAGCAATACATTAAGAAATACCTAGAAATAGACATCTCCAATTAATGTATAGCAGTTCATTGTAAATACTCCACGGAAAGAAAATGTAATTTTGCTTTGAAATGGTGAAAAGGAATTGACCTGACTTTCGAATGGAACTCTTCATCTATATATGCTTGTTTGTTGTTGTTTTACGTCCTAGCAACATCTAAGATCATATCAGTATGGGTACCGACTTGTGACAGTGCACACTCATTGTGACTTTATAGTGCTGTCCCACTGGGAAACCAGGCTGCTGGCACCATGACCTGGTATCCCACTCAGTCACATTATCCTGACACTGAACACACCAGTCCTTGCCCTGTCCTAATAATGCCGAGCGCCTGGCTAGGAAGCAACAAGTATCAATTTTGACGTCATTGGTTTGACTCGACCGGGGTTCGAACCCACAACCCCACGATCTACCAGCACGGGAAACGGACGCTCTAACTCATTCGGCCATCCCATCTGTTTATATATGTATGTACATGGGTAATCACGTATGTATGTATGTATGTATGTATGGAACTCTTCATCTATCTATATATGTATGCGTGTATTATGTATGTGTATGCATACATGTATGTGTGTATGTGTGTGCTAAAATGATACAATAACCCACCCACACCACACCATCACGCTTCATATAAGCACCACACACATATACAGTGTACTCTGTCAATAACGGCCTCTGTCAATAACAAATCTCTGTGAATAACGGCAATAAGTGCTGGTCCCGTCACGGCACGCCTTTACTTTAATAGCATTTCCTCTGTGTCTAATGGACAACTGTTTTTTCACCTATTTGATTAATATTCTCTGTCAATAACGACACCATCTGACCCTCAAGGAGAAAGTGAAGCTGATAGTGGGTTCTCAGTCAGAGGGCCTCACAATTCGTCAACTGGCAGAGGGCTTCAAGATTGGACGAACTCAGGTATCCACTGTCCTGAAAGACAAGGCAGCACTGATTGCTGACTTCCAAGACAATGCCGTCCTAGTCAGTCAAGTATAAAGGACCGTCCTAGTCAGTCAAGTATAAGGGACCGTCCTAGTCAGTCAAGTATAAAGGACCGTCCTAGTCAGTCAAGTATAAAGGACCGTCCTAGTCAGTCAAGTATAAAAGAAAAACATTGGTTTCAACCCTTTCCGACAGTCAGTTTCTGCCTATAGCGGATCTCTCCCTACAACGGCATCTTGCTACACTCCCATGGGTGTCCGTTATAGACAGAGTAGACTGTACCCTCATATACCCTGCCGTACACCCACACCTCCACATCCACACCCACACCACCATGTCAGACACCATCATACACACCCACGCACACCTCCATATCCACACCCAGTGACAGTGCACGCTCATGGTGACTTTATAGTGCTGCCACACTGGGAGACCAGGCCACCAGCACCATGACCTTATATCCCACTCAGTCAAATTATCCTGACACCGAGCCAACTAGTCCTTGCCCTAATAATGTCGAGTGCCTAGCTAGGAAGTGACAAGTATACATTTTATAAATCACCGGTTTGACTGGACCTGGAATTGAACTCCCAACCTTCCGCACGGGAGGCCTGCGCTCTACCAATTCGGCTACCGCCTCCGATCTGTCCTGCGGGTGTGGACTTTCTGCAGGTGTAGCCTGTCCTACAGGTGTGTACTTTTTGCAGGTGTAGTCTGTCCTGCAGGTGTGGACTTTCTGCAGATGAAGGCTATCCTGGAAGCACAAACTGTCCTGCAGATGTCTGTAGTATAAGTGACGGTTCCTTGTTGCAGGTGTAGGCTGTCCTGTAGATGTATGCTGTCCTGTAGATGTAGGCTGCCCTGTAGGCGTAGGCTGTCCTGTAGGTGTAGGCTGTCCTGTAGTTGTATGCTGTCCTGTAGATGTAGGCTGCCCTGTAGGTAGGCTTCCTGTATGTGTAGGTTGTCCTGTAGGTGTAGGCTGCCCTGTAGGTGTAGGCTGTCCTGTAGGTGTAGGCTGTCCTGTAGGTGTAGGCTCTCCTGTAGGTGTAGGCTGCCCTGTAGGTGTAGACTACCCTGTAGGTGTAGGTTGTCCTGTAGGTGTAGGCTGCCCTGTAGGTGTAGGCTGCTCTGTAGGTGTAGGCTGGCATGCAGCTGTAGGCTGTCCTGTACGTGTAGGCTGCCCTGTAGGTGTAGGCTTCCCTGTAGGTGTAGGCTTCCCTGTAGGTGTAGGCTGTCCTGTAAGTGTAGGTTGCCCTGCAGGTGTAAACATCCTGTATTTTCAGGTGTCGGTGTCCTGCTGAAGTGAGATATCCTGGAACTTATACAGTGGAACTTTAGACTGTCCTGTAAGTGTACACTGTCCTGCAGATGTGGGTTATCCTACAAGGGTAGGCTGTTGTCTAGGTGTCGGCTATCCTGTACATCTAAATGTCCTGTACGTGTAGGATCTTCTATAAGTGCAAATTGTCCACGTGCAGTTCTGTGTTACACTAGCCCGGATGCGCGGGGGTGGGGGGTGGGGGTCGGGGGGGGGGGCTATCTCTCACACCTCTCTGATACCTAAGACCTTCCAGCTGCAAAGTTTGTTACATTTGTCAAACCAATGACTTAAAAAAATTATACTTGTTATCGCTACCTGGCCTGGCACTCAACATTATTACAATAGGGCAAGGGAGCAGGGGAATGAGGAAGACCAATTGTTCGCAGTTGCAGCTGCAACGTCCCGCTTAATCAACCAATGTTTTTTTTGTTTGTTGCTGTTTTACGTCCTAGCAAACATCTAAGGTCATATCAGGAAGGATACCGACTTGTGACAGTCCGCACTCATTGCTCATGGTGACTTTATAGTGCTGTCCCATTGGGAAACCAGGCCGTCGGCACCATGACCTGGTGTCACATTATCCTGAAACTGAGAACACCAATCCTTGCCCTGTCCTAATAATGCCGAGTGCCTGGCTAGGAAGCGACAAGTATAAATTTTTAAGTCATTGGTTTGACTTGACCAGGGTTCGAACCCACGACCCCACGATCTACCAGCACGGGAGACGGACGCTCTAACTCATTCGGCCATCCCGTCTGGTCATCAACCAATGTAACAATGACATAGATCTGTGTAAATGTTCACTTTTGTTGGATCAGTTTTCTGAGGGTCATTAGAATGAATATCCAAGGCATAATTAGTTCTAACTGATCTGATTGTGACAGCCTGACCCCAATAGCTGCCATAATTAACTTATAGAGCGTGAATAATACACAAACTATAAACAGAACACATTCGATAGCGATATTCGTGAATATGCAAAGTTGTCTTAACCAGAAATTTCAATCATGGTCATTTGGTCTTCCTCATTCTATCGATCCTTGCCTTATCCCAGGACCAGCCTAGGCAGGGACGACTAAAAAAAATGTAAGTCACTGGTTTGACTTGGGCTGGGGATTGAATCCCATGACCTGTAATATGGGAAGCCGGTGCTCAACTCATTGAGCCGTCCTGTTAGTGAACCTTTAAGGCTCAAAATTAAATGACAGAGACGCAGATGATATCGACAATTTTAAAACACTGTTTAACCAACACAGCTAGGTCCTCCCACGGAGCAGACGCAGGGGCGTCACGTCGCTCCCCCTGGCGGAACGCGCCGACGCAACTCTAGATGCTATGACTCATCATCGTGGGCGATAAAAGGGCCAAGACAAAAAGACAGCACACCGGAAATAAGGTGCGCGCGTCGGTTAATTGTCGTCTGCTGGCTACTTTTTTTGTTTTTCACCTCCGCGCGTGCGCGCAAAATCGTAGCACATCGGGCTGTCTGACGACCTTTGTTACTGACCTCACGTCTGCGTTGAAATCTAGATGAGCGACAATGGGGAGGCGGTGGGTGGGGGGAGGTTATATGTATGAACACCGTTATAAACTGTGAAAGAGGCGTAATCAATCATAACTAATCAATGGTAGGCTTTGGCGATTTGAAATGGCTTCTTTTTATGTAAGGGACGCTGTGATCTGTTACTGTTAGTAACGCAACTCGAAATTAATCCACTTTAAAAAATATAGCCCACAAGAAGTTTACTGACAGCTCTAAGTTAAGTCCCCGTCCTCGAGATCCACCCCCCCACACACACACACTTACTCACAATCGTTAATCTTCAATAAAAATGAGCACAGGATTCACAGTTGAATGCACAGCTAGAGCCCATTGCATAACAATTCATATACTGTATTAAATTAAATTACATTTAATATTATATATACGGACTGTAAATATTATGTGCACAGCTAGGAACTCATTGCATAATAATTTATATACCGCTTTAAATTAAATTACATTTAATATTATATATATATATGTATGTATATACGGACTGTAAAGATTATGTGCACAGCTAGGAACTCATTGCGTAATAATTTATATACCGCTTTAAATTACATTACATTTAATATTATATATATATATGTATATACGGACTGTAAAGATTATGTGCACAGCTAGGAGTCCATTGCATAACAATGTATATCCCACTTTAAATTAAATTACATTTAATATTATATATATATATATGTATATACGGACTGTAAAGATTATGTGCACAGCTAGGAACTCATTGCGTAATAATTTATATACCGCTTTAAATTAAATTACATTTAATATTATATATATATATGTATGTATATACGGACTGTAAAGATTATGTGCACAGCTAGGAACTCAATGCGTAATAATTTATATACCGCTTTAAATTAAATTACATTTAATATTATATATATATATATGTATATACGGACTGTAAAGATTATGTGCACAGCTAGGAACTCATTGCGTAATAATTTATAAACCGCTTTAAATTAAATTACATTTAATATTATATATATATATATATATATGTATATACGGACTGTAAAGATTATGTGCACAGCTAGGAGTCCATTGGGTAACAATTTACAAACCGCTTTAAATTGAATAAAAATGTATTTAACATATTTGGACTGAGGAAATTGATGGCGAGAAACCATTTGTAGAGAATGCGCAGGCAATAGGTCCAATAAATATATATATATATATATATAATATATATTATATATATATATATACATACTGTGTGCTTTCTCGTATATTTGCAGAGTAGGCGGTGATTTGTTGGTAAGTGAGAGGCCTGTGGAGGGATGATGAGTGCTGGTCGGCTGGAGATGATCCGAGGTTCACCAAGTCCTCCCTCCCACACACCCCCACACCCACCTCCATTGCCAGCACCCACATACACCGATACTTAAACACAGTCACATACACTTACACATATTCACAAACTCACATACCCGCACACACACTCATATACCTGACCTGCCTTCTGCATCACTCACTGACATACAGAAATATTGCCATGCAACACCCGCCTCATTCAACACACAATGCAATACAACATGCAAGGCCCACACCCATACAACAATCAACCCCAACCAACAATCACTATCAGACAATACGCCCTATCGGACAACATTCACCATCATACAACACACACCGTCATACAACACTTATGAGGGTCACAAGATTAACCCTCATACAATCCTGATCATGTTACAACATTCAGCCCTGTGCAACACTTATCCCTATGCAACAATCAACCCCATACAAGAGACACCATCAGACAACACTCATCATCATACAACACCCACTCTCATCCAACACCCAACCTCATACAAAACTCACCCTTATACAACACCCACCTTTTTACATAACCCATACTTATACAACACTACCATATGCAACAGCCACCCTTATACAACACCCACCCACATACAACACCCACTCTCATACAACACCCAACCTCATACAACACCCACCCTTATACAACCCTCACCCACTTACAACACCCACTCTCATTCAACACCCAACCTCATGCAACGCCCACCCTTATACAACACTCACCCACATACAACACCCACTCTCATACAACACCCAACCTCATTCAACACCCGCCCTTATACAACCCTCACCCACATACAACACACACTCTGATACAACCCTTATACAACACCCACCCTTATACAACACTCAGCCACATACAACACTAACCCTTATACAACACCCACCGTTATACAACACCCAATCTTATACGACACCCACCCTTATACAACACCCACCAGAATACAACACTCACCCTTATAAAACATCCACCCTTATACAACACTCACCCCCATACAACACTCACCCTCATACAACACCCACCCTTATGCAACACCCACCCTCTTACAAAACACATCCACATACAACACCCACCCTTATGCAACACCCACCCTTATACAACACCCACCCTTATACAACACCCACCCTTATACAACACTCACCCTTATACAACACCCACCCTTATACAACACCCACCCTTATACAACACCCATCCTTATACAACACCCACCCCTATACAACACCCACCTTATACAACACCCACCCTCATACAACACCCATCCTTATACAACACCCACCCCTATACAACACCCACCCCTATACAACACCCACCCTTATACAACACCCACCCTTATACAACACCCACCCTTATACAACACCCACCCTTATACAACACCCACCCTTATACAACACCCACCCTTATACAACACCCACCCTTATACAACACTCACCCTTATACAACACCCACCCTTATACAACACCCATCCTTATACAACACCCACCCTTATACAACACCCACCCTTATACAACACCCACCCTTATACAACACCCACCCTTATACAACACCCACCCTCATACAACACCCACCCTTATACAACACTCACCCCCATACAACACCCACCCTTATACAACACATACCATTAAACACTTGGATACAACACTCCTCATGTACCACTCAATCACATAGAACACTCAATTACATAGAACACTCAACCACATACAACACGCACCCTCAAACAACACCCCCTCTTATACAATACCCACCCTTATACACTTGCATACAACACTCCTCATACACATTCAACCATATACAATGTTCAATCACATACAACACTCAAACGCATACAACACTCAACCACATACACCACATACCCTATTACAACCCCCACCCTCATACAACACCCACCCTTATACAACAACACCCACCCCATACAACACCACCCTCATACAAAACCCACCCACATACAACACCCACGCCATACAACACTCACCCGTATACACGCTCACTCTAATACAACACTCATCCACCATCACCACCTTTCTAACCGTATGTCACTTCTTGAGTTCAACTAATGTTCAACTACCCCTGCCCTCACCCCACTAGCGCTATACTAGTCTGGCATAGCTCACTCACCCTGTTTTCCCCACTCACTCTTCGCTCATTAAATTCATATCGACTACCCACCCCAACGCCCTCTGATGGCCGTGGCAAGAATTCATGTTGCAGCAGAGGCTTACTGTGCAGTATTCTCTGTGGAAAAGGTCTAATATAGGATGTCGACACCAACGCGCCCTCTGGAGGCACTGCTCAGAACTAATATTTTGGAAGCAGCTCAGTGTGCAGCTTGTTCTGTGGAAAATGTCTTACACATGATTTCCACCCTCATCCTGCCCTCTGTTAAAATTGGCAAGAACTAGTGTTTTTGGTAGCAGCTCACCGTGAAGCATGTACAAAAGCTCTGATAGAGGATTTCCACCACAAACTGCCGTCTATTGGCAGTGCCAGAATTAATGTTGGGGGCAACAGCTCACTGCAGAATGCTGTGCAGAAAAGCCCTTACAAAGGATTTTCTCACGAACCTGCCCTCTGGTGACAGTGCCAAGAACTGATGCTGTGGGCAGCAGCTCACTTCAGCATACTCTGTGGAAAAGGCCTATTACCATCCACAGTCGGTTTGATCCATCATCTGAGAGCGCGGACCAAAACAGAGTTGGAGCAGACGACTTTTCCCCACCGACTTCCGGTCCCAAATTGAAACATTACTGACGCACCTCTGACTGACAAATGCTGCCAGATGACGTCATAACTACTGGCGTTATGTAGCTATCTAGCGCGTAGCTTTAGTTTCGTAGCCTGCCCAAAGATAGGCGCACACTACCTGATGCTTAACTCTCCGATGCCAGAGGCGGGAAAACCCAGTAATGATAGATGCGCACGCGCATGGGCGGGTAAATAAATGGTTAATGGCCGCTAAAGGCGTATCAGGGGGTGAGACTTTTCGGGGATGGGGGTGGTGCGAGGGGTGGGGGAAGAAGGGGTTATGGGGAGGGTGGGAGGGAGAGGGGGAGGGGAGGGGGGAAGGATTGTCACCGGCAACAATGCCCGTTATTTGCGAAATCACGCGGGGACGAGGGACCGGAAATGGAGAGACGAGAGTCACGAAGGCGCGCGAAAAGGAGTTGCTCCCTCCCCCGGTGGATGGCGGGAAGAAAGGCTGGCGTCGGGGGCGTCCCGGGCACATCAGCGCCCCGGATGTTTCACCGACTATTTGACTATCAGTTTGTTTTACCAAAAGAATATCGAGTCTACTGGAATTAATTTTTTTCCCGCTGAGACTGACACTTGGGAGCGGTTGGTGTGGTGTAGTGGTGTGTGGTGTTGTGAGGTGTTGTGGGGTGTGGTATGGTAGTGTCTGGTGTGGTGTGGTGTGGTGCGCATGTTGTGGCGGTGCGATTCACCAGTCATATTTGAAGACAGATGACTGGTGAATGAGATACAGACGACTTAGGTTATTTATATTCACATAATTCTTATACATTACATATGGAAGGATGCTCTCTTCGTCACACATGTGTTTGTGTTCTAGGTATTTAGCAGATGGCTATCTAGTGGTTAGAGCATCTGCATTTGCCATGTGGGAAGTCATGCACACGTTTCATCTCTGGCTGAGTCAAGTCAATGGCTTATAAAAGTTAAAACAGGGGGCTTGTCACTACATCGCTTAACACTGTGTAGTATAGCGCAATGACTCGTTAGGATCATGTGACTGAGTGGGATATCGGAACATAGTGGCCGCAGCAATATAAAGTGCTATCAGAAGCACCTATGGATAAAAAAATAGTAGGACACAATTTCAAAAAATTAAACGTTATTATTTTCCCCTCCTAAAAGTGCTTGTGAATTGGTCCTTATATTCAGGTGTTCAGACAATTTTAGTCAAACTTTTGTTTGGGCATTTGAGGCGACATAAAGTTAGTTCGACAGGCCCCAATCGGCGCGCAAATGGAGAACTGTGACCCGGCGGAAATCAACTCTGCGCTTGCGCTCTAGGTGGGTGGGTGGGTGGGTGGGTGCGTGGGTGGGTGGGGGTTGAGGTGACATCGAGGCGCGAGTGAGAAAACCCTGGAGACGACGCTTTCTTCTTCAGTCCGAATGTCGTCTGAGAAAAGCAACACAAGATTCCCGCCAAAAGCCCGCGGCGGGCTCCTCAAAGAGGGGGGTCGGAGAGGGCGGGGTGGGGGTGGGGTAGGGGAGAGTGACATGTCGTCTGCGAAATATCAAACAGTAAGCACTGGCACCACCCCCACCACCCCACGCCCACACCCCCAGCCACGCCCTTGTCCTCCAGGGGCCGACAGTGGCACCCCCTGGGGTTCACGCGGATCTCCTCCAAGGGCTTCGAGGAGGACAGGTCAGGAGGTCAAGGTCGGGTGATAACAGAGGCAGGAGGAAGGGGGATGTGTGTTACTCAGGGTTCACTGAGTGCACGAGATAAAGTATCTGCTGGGACTTTGCCCAGATGGATGGTGTTTTTTTTTGGTTCAAGTATTTATTCATGGAATAATATCTTTTGTCAGCGCCAGAGCACTGGTCTTCCGGCCGTACAGTACAATTCCTTAATACATAAATGAAACTATTATCAGTCGTAATAGCGACTGTATGCAAATCCTGTTTGTTACTAAAATTATTATACATTTTATAAATGAAGTATCAGCTGTAGTAGTAACTGCGTACTAAAAGTATTATACATTTTATAAATGCAGTATCAGCTGTAGTAGTAACCGCATACTAAAAGTATTATACATTTTATAAATGAAGTATCAGCTGTGTACAAGTCCAGTCCAATAAAAGTATCATGCATAAATGAAACTACTATCAGTTGTAATAGTGACTGCATGCAAATCCTGTTTGTTACTAGAAGTACTATACATTTTATAAATGAAGTATCAGCTGTGGTAGTAACTGTGTACAAATTCAGTCCAACAAAGTATCATGCAAATTCAGTCAACAATATGTAAGAGGAGTTTCTATGCCAACACATTCTGCTACTTGGAGACATGCACGGCGCATGCTCTGAACGTTATGCCAGGTACACACCTACCGTTTATCCGCACCCACCTACCGTATATGATCTAAAACTGCCCGTTTTGCGCACAAAAATCGCTAGGTGTGCACTCCCTGCGCACACCTAGCGATTGCGATTCGCAACTAAAAACTCAGTTTTAGGGCTAAAACGGGCCGATTACGATTGCGATTCGTGATTCGAAAAATGAATCGGCCCGTTTTCAGTTTTAAGCGGGTCGGGTCGAGTCGCAAGTTTTAGTGCGCGAATCGTATATGGTAGGTGTGTACTTCGCATTACATAGTCTGATGCTTCTGAGCTTCCGCCATTTTTGAAAATTAAATGATCGTTATGATCTATCTTATGTTAGATTGACGTAAATTTGATCACGGCTAATGTTGACGATATTTGAAGTGAAAACGCACCAATTAAATGTTGGCATGCACATATAAATTCCGACACCATTGGCTTCAACTATAAATTAGAATAATAGCTTCTATTATGACTTTCTATGTCCTTTTATGCAGCAACAAATGATTAACATGTGCACTAGCATCTAAGTTGGGTAATTAGAATAAAACTTTGATGAGCATTTTGGTTTTTTAAAGTTGATTCAGAATTAACCCAATTTGGGACAAACCCCTACCTAATTAAATAACCAACGACCCCTTTATTTGACAAATATAATACAATTACAGAAAGAACCAAGGATGAACAAAATTAAACTTAATTAAAGAGTACAGGGTAGAGTTTGTCTTAGTACACTTGTCTCTGTATTCACAAGTATTGACTAAGTATTGCTATATGTATCTACATAATATCATCTGTATACAGTCAATTAATGTCTTATGGTCGGAAGGTCAAAGCTATGCCGCTGACATCAAATTATATTCGCTAAATAAATAATCTTACAACAACTGAAATGATACATCAACTCTATTTTCAAGCTGGTTTTCTAAAATGACACTAGAAATTGTTACAAGGATGTGAACTCCTAATTAAGTATTTAAACTTATCAAATATATATGTCGCTATCCAGCCTAGCACTGCGGGTGTGCTGGGGATGTGCTGGGGATGTGCTGGGGGTGTGCTGGGGGTGTGCTGGGGATGTGCTGGGGGGTGTGATGGGGGGTGTAGGGGCTGGGGAGGTGGAGAGGTAAGGGTGGAAGGCAGGGTGAGGACATGACTGGTTAGGAGGGAGGTAGGGAGGGGATGGTGGAGGGAGTGGAGATGTGGAGGAGTTAGGGGGGGGGGGGGGGAGAGTGCTTAAAGGAATGGGTGAATGTGAGTGGGGAAGAAAGGTCTGCAGGCGAATTTGCAAGTGAAGGGGGGCGGAAGGTGAAGGAAGGGTGGGGAGGTGGTGAGGGGAGGTAGGGAAGAGATGAGGGGAGATGGGGAGAGGGGATGTGGGAAGAATACAAGCGGAGAGTAGGGAGGGTAATGGGGTTGAGGTAAAAGGGAGGGTGGGAAGGGAGGGTGAGGAGGTGGGTGGAAATGTGAAGGGGAAGTGGTGAGGTGATGAAGGAAGGTGGAGAGGGGAATAGAAGAGGGCGGGGAGGAGAGTGGAGGGGCGAAGTGAGGGGGTAGGGGGGGTGGAAGTGTGTGGGTGGGGGGCGATGGATCATCTCAATAAGCCAGATTGCTCCCTCCCACTAATCACCTGGCAATAATGGAAGTAAATTACACCCCCTACACCTTAATACTTGCCACACGCGCCACACCCATACACCATCATAGTATACATAAACAAACACATGTAATTATGTATACAATTAGACTCGTTCCGATCAGTTAATTACTGCGTAATCTCATCATGGGACCGTGAATTCTCTTGTAGATATATGATGTGTAGCAAATTATACGAGTATAAATGAACAGAACTCCAATATCGCACCCTATCCTAAGCACCTCCCAAACAATACAGATGGCGCCACCACCTGCCCACCCCACGTACTACTCCGCTAGACCTGTGTCAGACACAGCTATATATTTATATATCTGAATATATACAATTTTTGGTTAAATTTGGCAGATTGCTTCGGTGACTATTTTTACGACTGCACCGCCATCTCATTTACTAAATGAGATGGACAGGCAGGTATGAATGGAAATGCGACCACCTGTATGGCATATCAGGTGGGAGGGGGGATTAGGTCGGGTGAGGGCCAGGAGGTGTGTGTGTGTATGCTGGGGGCGGGGGCTCATGTCTCACCTGTTAACCATTTCAAAGATCCAGCAGAAATCTAGATGTGGTTGGGCGGTTCAAGGATCCAATTGGATAGCAACAAAAATGTTAGTTTATTTTTGTCTCAAGTTAAATTAGTTGCTATTATACTGGTATTTGTTTTCTGCTTTCAAATTAAATGTTATAATATACCGTTATATTTTGATTTTCAATTGAAATAATTCGCTGCTATACTTGTACACTTCACTTCAATTTGTGTGCATAACTGATCCAATTTGTTTTTCAATTTAAATTAATTTTTATACCGGCATATATGTTCAATTTGAATAATTAATGTATGCGGGTATATTTTGTTCGCATCTTAAATAATTTACATAACATGTATATTTTGTTTTTCAACCTGGACATTTTTTGTTCAATTAAAAGTATGCTTTATTACGGTATCTTGGTTTTTCTTATATTTAAATTCTTTGTTTTCATACCGGTACATATATATCCCTTTTCAATTAAAATAATTAACTTTCATCCCGGCATATTTTGCTACTATGGCTGATGCTACTTGAAGTATGAGAAAGAATACTGACCTTGCACGAAGAATTGAGTTGGGTTAAAAGCTAACTACTGACAGAATTGCATAGAATGAAAAGATATACATTTTTTGTTGTGGGTAACCATGTATTCATCTTCACTAGTTTGATATAAATAAATCCTCGATATGTGTCATGTAACCCTATTTGTTACCCAGCCAATGAATGTACACAGTAATTTATTTTTTGTTGATGTATCACTGAGACTCAGCTCTTTTGACAATATTCATCAAATACAGTATAACCCCGTTAAACCAAACTTGAAGGGACCCTAGAAATTTGTTTGGATTAACCGAGCTTTGGTTTCGACTTTGACTTGGCTTTGGCAAAAAACGCAGGTGACATATGAATGCAATATACAATATATGTGGACACTTTGATTATTGTTTTTTTAATGTATATGCAGTATAACCCAGTTAAACCAAACGATCGGTTAATCCAAACTTTTTTCGGCGGCCCGGCAAAAGACTACAATTGATCATATCTAGTCTCAGATGACCATATAACCACCTGAAAGTTTGGTTTAACCATACAGGAAGTGGCCTGGGACCTGACAATTTTGTTTGGATTAACCGACTTTGATTTAACCAACTTTTTTGATAAATGGTAGTATTTTGAGGGCCGCCGAAAAAAGTTTGGATTAACCGATCGTTTGGTTTAACCGAGCTTGGTTTAAAGGGGTTGTACTGTACGCGCATTTGCCCCGGGCTTCTTAGTCATCGAGAACCCTAGGTGGAATGCAGGGCCACCCTTAGGTAACTGCGGGGACCAATTGGGAACATTAAAAAAAGACTTTGGTGGGGCCTCCTACTACTAGTTTAGAGCCAAGATCTGTTTTAGTGAAATCAAATGATTTACAAGACTAGAGTAGAGTACCCTAGCGTGGGCGGCCCCTTGGGCGTGGCGTACAAAGTGGCCTAAACCCGGCTGTGTGAATTTACATATATGTCATGTGTATAGAATGTCACACGAAAATAAGAATACCCACCCCCATTTAAAAAACACAACAAAAAACAACACAATCTACGTGAGAGCACTGTTTTTATTTGCTTATATTTGCATACACCAAACCGCATGAAACTGCGAAGAAGTAAATCTGAACCAAAACATGAGCTCACCACGAGCTGTACTCACACTGGAGTAGGTCCTGAAGGTCAAGGTCACATCCCTGGTCTCCAGCCCGATGCGCATGCGCGAACACACACTTAATAATGCTACAGGAACAAACATGGGATCCCTCAGAGAGAGTAAAACAAACCCATAAATATTCTTCGATTGATTAGTTTAAATGTTACCCTTGCCGCTATAAAACTCCTAAAACGTGATGTTATCAGAAGAGAAATGTATTTTCTATTCTACTTTAAAAAAAAACGCACAACAACAATGAATATAAAATGCTTACTGCTAAGAGGGAAATACGCCAAATAATGTTTCGCTTTTTCTAATCAAGTCTCAGAAATTTGGGAAGGTGGTTCTAAAAGTTGGTGTTTTCCCATTAAAACACAGGTGACTAAATGTCTTAGATATGTACAATAAACCTCTGTGATTGATGATTGGTCTACACGGCATCCAATGAGAAGCAATACCAGCAATATTGCTTGTTAAAATTATCTAAAATTGTGTTAGAAACAGGTGTTTGTACTGTGTGATATGAAGGCTACCTTAATGAAGGCAAAGTGAGAGAGTAGGAAATCTGGAACAAGGCAAAGCAGTAAAGAAGACAAAGTACTTCAGAGGCAAAGTAGTAAATATGAAAGAAGGCAAAGTAGTAGAGTGGCAAATTAACAAGAAGGCAAAGTAATAGTGACAAATTAAAAAGAAGGCAAAGTAATAGAGTGGCAAATTAACAAGAAGGTAAAGTAGTAGAGTGGCAAATTAACAAGAAAGCAAAGTAATAGAGTGGCAAATCAACAAAAAGGCTAAATAGTAAAGTGGCAAATCAACAAAAAGGCTAAGTAGTAGAGTGGCAAATTAACAAGAAGGCAAAGTAATAGAGTGGCAAATTAACAAAAATCCAAAGTAATAGAGTGGCAAATTAACAAGAAGGTAAAGTAGGACAGGGGCAAATCATCAAGAAGGTAAATAGGAAACTGGCAAATCAGCAAATGGCAAAGGAGTTAAGTAACCAAGTAGGAGGAATGCAAATCATCAAGGCAAAGTAGTAAAGTGGCAACTCATCACGGAGACAAATCAGAAAGAAGGCAAAGTAGCAAAAGGGGGTAAATCCGCACAGAGGAAGAAAATGAGCGACGTATTATGGGTAAGGATTATCTTGCATAGACATCAGTAATAGAAGACAGTGACGTACAGTGAATAACAAGCAACGGTTCTAGGGTGGCCAATATGATTATTCCCGGTATGGCGGTTTCAGCGCCTGGTCAGTTTCAGCGCCCTGCCGTGGCTTCTGCGCATGCGCGGATTTTTGCATGTTGCGGCGAGCACTGCTATTTGTTTTGTTTACACTCGGCGATTCGACGCCGATCTAGCTGCTACGTTAATATCGCTTGGAATTTAAGGTTAATTTAATTAAATTTCATTATTTGAGTATGTAATTCTGTTAAATATGATCGCATTCAATAGATTTCGGCCTAATCGGTCCCTAACACTGCTGGGCACCAGCTGAGCTTGTAGCCATCGAGGCCACGGGTGTTTTGACCATCTCTTAAAATCCGCGCATGCGCAGAAGCCACGGCAGGGCGCTGAAACTGACCGGGCGCTGAAACCGCCACACCGGCTACACAGGGCTGAAGCTGCGAACTGGCGTCTTTACAGACCGGAAGTAGGGTGATAGTCCCTACCAGACTTAACATTCACTATAGGTGCAATACCTTAACGTCACTTTGAATGTTAAACACATGGCTACCAATGACCACAATCGGTCGGGTTCTAGCACTACATTTGTTTCTCACGTGGATTGCAGTGAAATCTCGCCAGTAAATATTCTACATTAGATAAAATGGCACTTCCTGCGTGTATGTTCATTAGTTCACCCAACACGACCCCGTGTGTACATTGCATCAATTTTCTGGATTGCAGTGTGCTTTACCCGAACCATAGCACGGCCAGGGACCTGACTATTGGATGGGAACCAACTTTGGTATCTCAGAAAGGACATATTGAAAGGCAATATGCAGCAGAAGACTGTCATCCCGTATGTATGTGTAGCAGTGTGTCGTGTTGCAGCGTGCTTCATCCCCACGCTAACACTGCCAGGCCCTGACTTTGGTATCTTGGAAGTGATGTATTAGCTAAGTCTAACAGTACTACCTATAGACAAGCATAACTGCACCATATAAACTACACTCTGTTTAGTAAGAACACTCACCAGAATAACTGCACGCGTGTAGAACCATCACATTACACAATAATAAAAAGAACAATCCATAGTGTAATTTTCACATAAACTCCATAGAATTCATTCCAACGATAAAACAATTACACACTGCCGAGAAGACTGTAAATTCGAAAAAGGCCATCGGTTATCGGCTTAAATGCTTGATCACGTTGACAAAGCGCATTAGTTAAACTCTACCCCTAAGTGTTCTGTATAAATGCGTTAATTTATATAATTGGAACACTGTCGCTATTATTTCTGCTGCTCTTGCTGTTTGCCCGGATGTGGTGGACATGATGCTTGGTGTCTGTCCATCTATGTTACATTTGACTCAAGTCTCTACATAAACCTCTCACGATATTATAGAGCCTTAACGGCGATACATATTACTTTCTGCAGGTACTAAGCATTTTTTTTTTTTTTAAATAATTAAAAATCACCCGAATGCCAAAGGCTACTTACTGTTTGATGAATTGTGTGGAATGTTTGGGGAGCAGTATTTTATGCGTAATTAAATCTAGAAGTTTTCGATAGTTATGTTCTTCACAATCCAAATAATGTTTGAATGGGGTGAGGGGAGGGGGGTAAACCCCACGTTTCAGTTGCTTTTTAGGCCATAATATCGGCCACATTAGCTCGTTCTTTTTATGTTAGGATTAGGGACGGGGGGGGGGGGGGTCAGGGAGGGGGGTAAACTTAATTGTAACATTGTTAGAATTGTGAAAACCATCGACATTTACAACATCCCTTAAAGTTGCATAGTCCGATGGTTTTGAGTTTCTGTCATTTTCTGAGATAAATATATTAGGTTGATCATTATAATCAACCTTAATTTAGTTTGAAGTAACTTTGATTTTAAATGGCTAACTTTTGAGATAAAAGTCTGAAGCCATAGACTTCTGCAGTAACATATTCTATTAAATTGACTCAGTATTCCCTTCCAAATGGCGACAAATGTTTAATACGCGCATCAGTATCTAAGTTAGATATGTAGAATCAAATCTAGATAATTGTTTTGGTTTGGAAAATTAGCTATTTCCATTGGACTATGCAGCTTCAACAAATGGTGAAATATTTCTGTGAGTGTATAAATAAACTTTGTGACTGATATGAGGCGATAAAAAAAAAGACGCACAGACCGACAGACATAATATACCACCAAGAACAGCCACCAGGTGACACTCATCTATGACGCGCTAAACATGTGATAATCACTCACTAGCCTCACTGTAAGTTCTGGACACAGATTAAAAATGCACATCTTCTTCACACGTTTACATACTATCACATGTGCGAATATTTACAACTTCAACTGTCAGTCCAAGGCGCTGGCATACTTATATATATTATATATATGCACCATTGTTCTGTCGGCCACAAGCGACATTGATAAAAGCCACATTTTGTACATGCATAATAATAACCAGTTATTGCCTGATATGAAGCTTGAGGCAAAACAGCCTCTGGAATGTGTATTGACCGAGGCGGAGCTGCAGTCGAAAAACATCCTAGAACCTGATCGACTCAAATGCCATATTAGGGCGATCAAGCACTGATTAAATGAATGTCAGTCCAAGGCGCTGGCATACTTTTATATGCACCATTGTTCTGTCGGCCACAAGCGACATTCATAAAAGCCACATTTTGTACATGCATAATAATAACCAGTTATTGCCTGATATGAAGCTTGAGGCAAAACGGCCTCTGGAATGTGTATTGACCGAGGCGGAGCTGCAGTCGAAAAACATCCTAGAACCTGATCGACTCAAATGCCATATTAGGGCGATCAAGCACTGATTAAATGAATGTCAGTCCAAGGCGCTGGCATACTTTTATATGCACCATTGTTCTGTCGGCCACAAGCGACATTCATAAAAGCCACATTTTGTACATGCATAATAATAACCAGTTATTGCCTGATATGAAGCTTGAGGCAAAACGGCCTCTGGAATGTGTATTGACCGAGGCGGAGCTGCAGTCGAAAAACATCCTAGAACCTGATCGACTCAAATGCCATATTAGGGCGACCAAGCACTGATTAAAATGACTGAATCTGTCTATTTCGATTGGTAAAAGCTGAAATTTGATCCCATTTTAATGGTATAGCCCCGTGGTAGCAAAATAGAAAAAAAATGTGATATGGGACTGGGTGAGTTGGTTATCATAGATTCATCAGACTGGGCAGCTCGCCGGGTATTGCAATGGATATCACCGTCGAGAATGTGTTAACAGCACCATTTAGACATTTAATAAATACTATTAATTCGCATGCGGTTATAATACGCCCAGCGCGCCATAGGAGAGGGGACTATTTGAGCAAAGGGAAGATAAATGATAAAATACATAATTGGCGTGTTGTTATCCCCAATTTGATATTTACATGCAAATCAATGTTAAAAAATGTAATTAAAAAAAACAAAACATCAGCACACAATAGGAATATGTATAATATTAATAGTCACAGTAACTCCACTACTAAAGTTAAAATATGAATAGTCACCAAGGCCACCTCCACCCTCTCCACCTCCACCTCCCCCTCCATCACAATAGGTCTAACAAAATCTGCAGTATATGCATCGGATACACTGACTGTATTCAAATGCATCACAAACTGACCATTCAAATCAGTCGGGGTGTTTTATACCTCATATATATTAAACTTTGTACGATATAGGCTCAAGAGACTCTGGAATTTGTATAAACTCGGCTATTCCTTAACCGAGACACATTCCAGATCTTCGAGCAAAGAAAAGCCCAATATTAGGGCAATATACCATTTATTACTAAATGGTAGCCATTATAAGTAGTGAATATCACCAGGGTGAATGGGTTATCAAACACAATTTAGGTATTTAATTACATATATCAATATTTATGCTGCTGTTTGCTTTGCCTAAATAGTAAAATCCTACAAAATGAATTATAAATTAGAATACATTTTACAAGTCACAATTGTCATGTGTTG
>JASIRB010001636.1:17631-45709 GCA_030323885.1 Branchipolynoe longqiensis | reverse complement strand
TAGTGGGGTTTCCTGTATATAGTGGGGCTTCCTGTATATAGTGGAGCTTCTTGTAGACAGTGGGGTTTCCTGTAGATAGTGGGGCTTCCTGTAGACAGTGAGGCTTCCTATAGACAGGGGCTTCCTGTAAACAGTGGGGCTTCCTGTAGAGAGCGAGGCTTCCTGTAGATAGTGAGTCTACCTGTATACAGTGAGGCTTCCTGTAGACAGTGGGGCTTCCTGTAGACAGTGGAGCTTCCTGTAGACAGTGAGGCTTCCTGTAGACACATATACAGTGAGGCTTCATGTAGACAGTGAGGTTTCCCGTAGACAGTGGGGCTTCCTGTAGACAGTGAGGCTTCTATAGACAGTGGGCTTCCTGTAGACAGGGGGTTTCATGTAGACAGTGAGGCTTCCCATAGAGTGGCAGACAGAAAAGCTCACCTGCCGCCCGCCTCCTCAAACTGGCTCCACCCCACCTCCCACACACACACACATACATATACACACAAACACGCACACACTTAAAGGACACGCATTACAAACAGCAAACAAAAAATACACAACTAACAAAAATGTTACTTGTAAAATGCCCGCCGCCCGCCCTGATTTGGTAAATCCAAGAACATGGAAGTTGTCCTATAGGCCTACTGGTAAACAAGTCCACAGTCCCTGTTGTTCTTCTGTAATTTCGCCCATGATGACCTTCTGTCATTGCTGACCTTCTGTCTCTCCGTCCCTTTGCCCTCCTGTTCCCCTGTCTTTCTATTCATCTGCCCTTTTGTCCTTCCATCCCTATATACCTTTGTCCCTCTACCCTTCTATCCATCTGCCCTTCTGTCCTTCTGACCTACTGTCCTTCTGTTCCTGCTGACCTTGCCCAGTGCCCTTCTGTCCCTCTGCCCTATTGGCATTCTGCCCTTCTCCCCTCTGACCTTCTGCTCCTGCTGCCCCGTCCCCCTGTCCTGCTGTCCTGTCCTGAGGCTGCCACACTTGTTAGTACTCCACATAGTACATTCTGCCCCTCTGTCCCCCTGTCCTGCTACCCTGTCCTGAGGCTGCCACACTTGTTAGTACTCCACATAGTACATTCTGCCCCTCTGTCCCCCTGTCCTGCTACCCTGTCCTGAGGCTGCCACACTTGTTAGTACTCCACATAGTACATTCTGCCCCTCTGTCCCCCTGTCCTGCTACCCTGTCCTGAGGCTGCCACACTTGTTAGTACTCCACATAGTACATTCTGCCCCTCTGTCCCCCTGTCCTGCTACCCTGTCCTGAGGCTGCCACACTTGTTAGTACTCCACATAGTACATTCTGCCCCTCTGTCCCCCTGTCCTGCTACCCTGTCCTGAGGCTGCCACACTTGTTAGTACTCCACATAGTACATTCTGCCCCTCTGTCCCCCTGTCCTGCTGCCCTGTCCTGAGGCTGCCACACTTGTTAGTACTCCATGTAGTACCTTCTTCCCCTCTGTCCGCCTATCCTGCTACCCTGTCCTGAGGCTGCCACACTTGTTAGTACTCCATGTACTTTCAGTACTGAGTTCAGGCGTGATCCAAATTTCACACGTCTCACTCTCAGACGGTCACGTGACGAGGGCTTCGAGAAGATGATGTGTCAGCGGCACTACACTACGCACTACACACTACGCACTGCACACTACGCACTACACACTACACACACGTGTGTGGGTATATATGGGCATGTGTAAGGACACAGGCGGACTGGTGGAGGAAGAAAAATATCAACAACTCCCAAGTAACAGGTCATCAGGGGGAATCATACCGTGACGCATCTAATCTATTCATGTATATGCACATTTAGTGTATGTGTGTATGTGTGTATAGGTGTGTTTATGTGTATGTGTGTATGTGTGGGTGTATGTGTGTATGTGTGGGTATATGTGTTTATGGGTATATGTGTGTATATGTGTACAGGTGTATATGTGTGTATATGTATGTATATGTGTGTATATACATACATATACACCCCACCCCTCCTGCCGGTATGCCCCTTAGTATGTAGGTATTGCAGGTATTGCAATACCTCAGGGAGTTTGATGCCCCTGCCCTGCAGAGTTGTAAACCACTGGAACTCCCAACATCTCCCGACCAGCCATTGCAGGGACAAATTGTTTTGCGCCTGTCTGGACATGTTCTTGCCGGTGTGAAACCTCTATTTGCTCCCCGAGGGAGTGCCGTTGGTAATTTGCAAAAGGCAGCAGCACTTCAACACTTTTGCAGGCAGATTTCATGAAATGTACAAATCAAGTAATGAAAGCAGTCTTTGTCGCATCACGACCGACAGCATGATGATGATGATGTATGTATATGTGTGTATATGTATGTACATGTGTGTATATCTGTGTATTTATGTATGTGTGTCTATATGTGCTATGTCTGTGTGTATATGTGTGTATATGTGTATATATGTATAGTTTGTTTGTTTGTTGTTGTTTTACGTCCTAGCAACATCTAAGGTCATATCAGGACGGGGTATATATGTATATATATATGTATATGTGTATATATGTATATGTGCATATATGTGTATATGTGTGTATGTGTGTGCATAGGTGTGCATAGGTGTATATGTGTATATATGTTTGTATATGTGTTATAATCTTATGTGTGTATATGTTTATATGTGTGTATATCTGTATGTGGGTCACTCTTCTGAAAACTGCCCAGAAGTGTCACATGGAGAGTTAAAATCTAATATTTGAATTTTTAACATTTGTTGGTTGCAAATGAAAGCTGGAAATCTCTCCTTTACATCTATGTAAAATATAAATTGATGAGATAAAAAATAAAGGCATAGTCTATGATTAAGCTATGTCATATGGCAGTATAACATGTGTTGCTCAGGTGTAACACATCTTTAGGACACCACACAGTCTGCTTAATAAAAATCTAAGCAGAATTAAATAATTTCATACTAAGAAGCATATTAAAGTTGCATGGTCCGATGGCGTTTGAATTTTTGTCTTATTTTTTAGATAAATATATCAAAGTGATCATTAGGAGCTACTAATCATTAGTCTGGAGTCATTTTGATGAAAAATGACTAGTTTTGAAGCAATTTGAGCTGAAAGAACCCAAAATAATTTCGACAACCTTGTCAAAACTCCTGTGGCTATGACGTAGATGGTCATCTCGCGGTCACCACGTGATGTGAGATGACCTAGTAATCCTGGAACCTGCCAGGGCTGTACGTAGGTATTTCTGTTTGGGTTCTGAACATTCTCGGAACGGATTGGTGCCATAGCTTTGTAGAAAGGTTAATTTGATTTATATCTATCGAATTGACCAAGTAGCATCAAATATCCAACATCACATATATATCGGTGTATGATTGACATCGTCCCAATGGCAGAAATTTCAAAACATCAAACTATGCAATTTTAATCAACGAATGTGAAAAGAATTATTTGAAATTACACAATTTGATTAATTATGTCTATAGAATTGACCAAAGCAGCATTGGATATCAAATATCACATATACATTGGTATGTGACATCATCCCGATGGCAAAAGGTCAACACCATCAGCCTGTGCAATTTTAATCAAAGAATGTAAAAAAAAGAATTATTTTAAAGTGTGGAATGATCAGGGGTGCTCATTCGGGTTCATTGTTGGACATGGCAGGCTACGAGGCTGACCTCGCCCCCTCCCCCTTCCGCTGGGGAGTGGGGGGGACACACATGTCAATGAAGTTGTGTGTGCAGTTAGTGTTATTTATTGATAGTTTACACCAATATGCCCCGATAAACCATTGCAGATGGACGGTTATGCTAAAAATTCCCCAACACAAAAATGCTGATTATTATCCAGGCAGTCGACCTGAACTCCTAATTTTGAGGGTTAATAATGGCAGGGACATAGGCAATGGTAAGAAGATATTTTCTGAATGCCCTACTTACAGGGTTATCTAAAAGGGAAACATTTAAAGCTACTTTTGGCCAAGAAATTGTCCATAAACTATGGAAATATGACCATTTATGGGCCACAGTTTTATGAGATCACATCATACAGATACAAACCTGGTATCCCCAGAATGCCCTAACACAGACGAATGCATCCAACCTTGTCCCAGCCTTCTAACCACATTATTAACGAACTTGTAATATTAAAACACATGTGTTGCAGCTTTATGACAAGTGACCATATATATATATATATATATATATATATATATATATATATAATAATATATATATTATATATATAAAAGAAATTCAAATTCATTAGATAGCAATGCAGATTTCCAGGTTTAATGATATGATGGCAGCAACTGTTCTGGTCATGCATTATCGTTTGGACGGGTGCCATCGCAAATGAGCTGGGCTTAACACTATGATGCTGCCCCGGAGCAAATCATATATCAAGGGAGCGAATAAATAAATAATAATTAAATAATAATAGGCAGCACCGCAAATTTATATGCACATAATGCTTATATTTCACATATATAGTTCTTTTTGGTCCATATATATATATATATATACCTCATATGGACCACAAAAAAATATATATATATATATTGATCGGTCAATAGTAATATATATATAAATTTCAAAATTTAAATCACCCATTGAATATCCAACATGGGCGGGCAACATCCACCTCATTTCCCCTTCCCCTCTAGGACCCTGCACAGTAGGCCTACTTGGTTGGGGGTGGCTAATGAGGTCATGAGATTAGCCTAATTGGTTAATGGCCTTCCTGCATAATGAGAATTTCAAACTGAGTGTTCAAAGGGGTGAGGTTATAAATTCACTGGTTATTCTGTATGATGGCATAATACACGGAAATATGTAGTGCATATATTGATTTTTTTTTAAATTTAAGTAATTCCCAGCCATGCTTTATTCACTAAATAATTAGTGTACAATATTTGTGTGGCATCCAGACACCACTGGTTACATCTGTGATGGAAATTTATAATGTTATTTCTGAAGACATCAAATAATTTCTTTTTAAATTTAATCATGCATACATGTTAATAAATAATTCCTTTTGATTTGGTAACTGTTTTGTTTGATATATCAATGCAATACAAGATGTTAGTAACGATTCAACCATGTCCCCTACCTACAGAACAAAAGTAAAAAATTCGGAGCTCATGTGATCCTGACACGCTCTGGCTGGCATCTGTCTAAATGGTGGTGGCGCCAGGATAGCGCAGCAGGTTCTGGCCCACAGCAAATAGCACAAATAAATACGTTGTTAGTAAATAGCACACAATTAAATGCCCCAACCACTCCTCAGCTCACTCATCCACAGTCGTCAGACTAGTAGCTACGCATTCATCATTCAGAATCCTAGTTTGCAAAGGCGTTTTCAAATAAAAATAAACAGTGTCGGGTGCCCAATCGCCTCTGACTTTAATTTCTTAAATAGTTGCGACGGACATCACCAAGTAGGTGCAACACCCCCTCCTTAGTGAATGAGATGTGAAATAAAACTCACCAGGCCTGCCTGATTTGAGAATAACTTAGGCATACCCTGGTAAGCCTTATACGTCATCAGCCTAGAATCGTGCCCACCCATGGGTATCCAAAAGGCCAAATCCTCAGATTCTGCCGGCAATTCACTAAAATGGTGCAACGTCCAGTAAACCATCCACAGAGCTCTATTCGGGCAACGCGCAACCGGGACCTCCAGTGTACGCTCCACAAACTGGACCGTTTTCGATCGCCGAATCCTAATTAACATCCCCAAGTCAAAAAAGGTAAAATCTCGCCTGCGCAACGCAGATTCGGACTCCCTCACTTGTGATTTTCTCTATAACTCCCTAAATGAGCAGAGCATCGCCACCCTCCAAGAGACATGCCCAGGGCTCAGAGTCAATAGCACAAACACCCTCAACAACATAGGCGACAGCATAGGTGGCGCCTGCCGAGGTGTATCCCCCTTCTGGCGCCTGATCCCCTTAATTGTAGCTTGTACTAAATAGTCATCATATCTGATCCCAGGGGAGCTGTTCTGGCGCAAAAAGAAATTCAAACACGATAAAAAGTTCACCACTGAACGGTACGTGAGCATTCTTGCCAACCAGGAGGCATACAGTGCTATGCGCTCCGAAGAGCATGGGAGCGGCACCCTGTCATCTGAGAACTGGTCGATGAAATCAAAATACTTTCATATCTGGACCGATCTCATGGTGACTGAATTCTTTGAGTAGAATTGCCTCTCATATCCCCATTGCTCTGCCCTCAGGTCTTCCAGTTCTGGAATGACAGAACAGCGGAGCATCAAAAAGATGTGCACAGCACATAATCCCTCCCACATCCACTGCTCTAATCCTAGCCCTACTTGCTTCTACGTCCAGTCTACTAAGGGCATCACACACCAAGTTAACCATGGTATTTATGTAAATTGATAAAAACGTGAAGTTATTCTCTACTGCTAGCCATAATAATTTTCGCAACATCGCCATAATCTCTACCGATCTGGACCTGCCTGAATTAAGTTATAATCTCAGAATCCTGCCATCCCGATGCCCAGCGTGTGGTCCCCTCAATCACTGCCCTCATTTCTTTAATGTTTATATGATCCCTCCCTGCCTCCGCAGAGAGTAAAATGTGGTGGTGCCCTATCACCCTTCCTAAGACCTCATTGCCCTCAGCCTTAAAGGATGCAGCTAACCAATCAGTCCCATGTGTAGCCCCCAGTCTCCGGTTAGACGAATCACTGTAGACAGAAGTAGGTACTGCGAATTTCCCAGCATGCCACCCATCCCATTAAATGTTTTTTGCAAACGCTGCCCACCATCCGATGTCATCCCTAAATTTGGCGTTTAGCCGCGCCCGGTAGAATGGCTCCCGCAGAGTGCCTATCAGTCGTTAACCCACCTACTAAAAGTGTGCCCACCCCTAATGACTTTGGTGCAATGTGCAATGTGTCTGGCAAGTCTCTCGAGGTCTCTACTGGTCGCCTTGCTACGACCCAGGAAATGAAGCAAGGTCTCACGCAACTTTGCTAATTTATCGTCAGGGAGGGTAAGTTCCAATGACTCACAGTTTACATCAATCCCTAAGAATCTTATTTTTTTAGTTGATGACACCAGTTTTTTTAAACTGATAAAGAATCCCAATCTGCGCAATATAGAGAGTACACTTTGTTGAAAAACCTTAGTCTCCTCCTCCGTACCACCCAAAATGCAGAAATCATCCAGATAATTAATAATTCTGCTTACCCCCCCTCTCTACCTGTGCATCGGACAATGAAGTCTGAAATTCTAGAGAAAATATGAGGACTAGATGAGAGACACATGCAAAGTCTCCAGTCCATCAAATATGTTTCCGTTGAGTCCCCCTCAAAGGGACTTCGCTGGGTCTTTGAGGGGGACTTTTGCTCTGGGTTAATATGGACTGCGCGGTAAGCGTCCTTAATGTCAATGCTGGCTAAGTAGTCATCCCTCTCCAAACATTCTACCATGTCATCTAGACCTTTATATTTAAACTTTGGGGCCACCCCCTTTGTGTAATTGTTGACACTCCCACCTTTTGGTTTACTACAATCAATTACGCTTCTCCCACTGCCATCGCCTTTAGGTATGACAAAGATCATTGTTCACCCGAAAAGTCATGTACGTACTGTCGGCATTCTCCCTCACTGATACCCACCAGTGTTCATAGCTGTCACAACGCACACATAACAGGTTCTCCCAGCCTGCTCGCGCTACTGTGGCACGCACATCGGTCAGCTGTCCATATAGTCCAGGTTGGTCCATAACGGCCGCATCCTCCACTTCCCCATCGCTGCGGTGTGGTATCTCCCATTGTCAAATATTCTGATTTAATGCATTGGTGGGGGAATGAAAATGTTCTATTACTGATCGGGTATACATGACCAGGTGCATGCATGTGTATATGTAGGTGCTGGTGGTGCCTGAGTGAGATGTAAATAGCCATAGTGGTGCTGCCAGGGCTGTGTATAAGGGGCACTCAGAGTCTACCACCTCCCCCCCTCTGCTAGTTAGGATCACCACACTAGTTAGGCTTAAAGCAGGTGGTGGCCAGGGGAGCTACACAGCTTGGTGGTGATGGGCAGATCACTGGTAACCATGGGGAACAAGAATGCTGGATCCCAATTAGTAGAGCTAAGAATGCTTGATTCCCATTGGGGGAAAGGGGTGAGGTGATACTGTACAATGAACCCATGTACCATATAAATAATAAACCAGAGGGCTTGACTCTCTCTCTTCTTTCACACTTTATACTCTTCGTTTCTCTTTGTCTGTATTGATTTCACTATAGCCTGCCTACACAACCACAGATTCGAGCCGTAGACTCTACATACTGGTGACCACGACGAGTGCTAAATCTATTAGTTGGATTCAACTTTACCTCATGGAGACATAGTCTTTACACCATGATACTCTCTGGCAGTTGTCGTCCTCCATTCTAACATCTCCACCCTGTATCACACAGCTGCGCCTCCTGGCACATTCCTCCATTGAAGGGCAATCATTCCCTTGCTGACATATCTCTCTCGTTACGACTGGCTGTTTGTCCCTTCTCCCACTCTCCCATTTTGAGCTATAGCCAGTGGCAGAATTATGCAATATTGACTGACGGGGGTCACCATCCCATATTGAACTTCCACTAGTCTCTGTCGCATTCAGCGATAGTTGAGACATACTCTCCATATCACAAATAGATGTGATCCTGACACGCTCTGGCTGGCATCTGCCTAAAAGGTGGTGGCGCCAGGATAGCGCAGCGGGTTCTGGCCCGCAGCAAATAGCACAAATAAATACGTTATTAATAAATAGCACGCAATTAAATGCAAGGTTCCATGAAACCCATATAGAATAGAATCTCCGCCCCTTTATACTCATAAAATAAATTATATATCACATATTGTAGGGCGCGAGTGACAATATGCATCTTGCTGATGTGGTAGAATGTTTGGATAGGGGTGAATGTCTAAGTCGACGGGAGGCGAGTCGGATTCAGAAGTGGCACGGTGAGAGTTGGATGAACTGAAATTTGAGAATGAGATAACGGAGCTCAGAGACGAACAGAACCAACTATTAGCTGCACGGGAGAAAACTGGAAGGTGGAGCAGAAAAGCGGATAGGATTTCGCCTCAATGTAGGGAAAATAGCCCTGTCGGTGCATCTTGAAATTATTTATTCATACATATTCCACTTGTAAGATGGCGGCCGACGACCGACCGTTGGCCACCGGTACGACTGAGTCGGGCTATTCAACATACAGATGCTCAAGGAATAGATCTAAGGAGTGGCAGAGGCGGCAGCATTCGTCAAGCAGCTCTTCGGCGGATAGTGTGGAGCATAAATTGAGAAGTAAGTGGTCCCTGAAGAGACATGTGGAGTCAAAAATTAGATGTGAAAAACCCTAATTGCAATGAAATTGTCTGTGCTACTGCTGCCTGGGTGCTAGAAATTCCAGAGATGTCACACAGGGCGATGTGGGAACACATATATTTCCTTTCGCACCGTGCCCGCTATAATGAATATCAAGATAGTGCAGACTATGACATGTGTATCTGTAAATTGGCTGTCAAACGTGGGTTTGAAGCATTCTCCAGTACGCATACAGGAAAGAGTGTTCTTCATTATGGCCCAGATAATGTAAAGAAGAAACAGTCATCGTCCAGGAACTACAGTGATAGGAAGTGTGGCAGTCAAGGCGGCAAGCCAAACACGGCTTGCTATGCTTGGAATAGTGAACAGGGATGCAGCCGGAGGGATGACGAGTGCAGGTACGAACACAACAACGAACAAACAAACAGGTACAAACACAAGAGTTCAAAGTGTGCAGGGAGGGGCCACAAGAGAGTCACCTGTAAGGACTGACCGGCTGGCAACTTGCGGCACGTTCTGGAGCGTACAGTAGAAAAATTGTGGGTGGAGGACCCAAACGCACCGTGTGATGGTATTGGGTATAGGTGTGATGTAACATAGGAATAGGTGAGCATTCCAGACAGCTTGCCCTTGATCGAATGTGCGAATGTGAAGGGTGGGAGGTGTGAACTGCCCATGCGGGAGCAAGAGGCAATTAGCCATCCGATATGGGACGAAGAGGCGAGTCAGCCAAAGGTAGTTGGGATCGAAGAGTGTACTGGTAATACGGAGAGTGTGCCTCAACTATCGCTGGAGGTGACGGAGACTAGTGGAGGTTCAGTATGGGATGGTGACCCCCGTCAGGCGATATTGCATATCTCTGCCATCAGCGATAGCTCACAATGTGAGAATGTGAGAATGGACATGCAGCCAGTCACGACGGGAGAGATATGTCAGCAAGGGAATGATTACCCTGCATTGGAACAATGCGCAGGGAGGAGCAGCAGTGTGATACGGGGTGAGGATGTGCGAATGGAGGACGACAGCTGCCAGAGAGTATCATGCGAGATACCACACTGCAGTGACGGGGAAGTGGAACATGCTGCCGTTATGGACCAACCTGGACTATACGGACAGCTGACCGGGGTGTGTACCGCAGCAGCACGAGCAGGCTGGGAGAACCTGTTATGTGTACGTTGTGACAGCTATGAACACTGGTGGGTATCAGTGAGGGAGAACACCGACAGTATGTACATGACTTTTCGGGTGGACACTGACTGTCTGAGTGGCACTTTTGCATGCGTTTATGAATTGAGTTCTATGCCATGTCAACTTAAACCATGTCGTTTTTTTGCAGAAGCATTTTGTAGGGTGGACACTGATATAGATGCATTATTTCTCTTGCAGGGCACTGTGTTCGGTTTCATGTTATTGATAACAATTGTGATGTAACGTATGGTTGTCAACGTGATAGGAAGAAATCTAAATGGGAGAGAGATATAATAGAGACCTGTCTAGCAGTGGAGCTAGAGAGGGGAGTCCTGATGAAGGTTGATAGTCCACCAACCTGTATACATGGGATCTTTGTCGTACCTAAAGATGATGGCAGTGGGAGAAGTGTCATTGACTGTAGTATACCGAAAGATGGGAGTGTCAACAATTACACAAAGGGGGTGGTCCCAAAGTTTAAATATAAAGGTCTTGATGATGTGGTAGAATGTTTGGAGAGGAGTGACTACTTAGCCAGCATTGACATTAAAGATGCTTACCGCACTGTCCATATTAACCCAGAGCATAGAAAACGACAGGGACTTTGCTGGCTGTTTGAGGGGTACTCAGGGGAAACCTATTTGATGGACGGGAGACTTTGCATGGGTCTATCTTCTAGTCCTTACATTTTCTCTATAATTTCAGACTTCATTGTCCGATGCGCAGGCAGAGAGGGGGTGAGCAGAATTATTAATTATCTAGATGATTTCTGCATTTTGGGTGGTGTGGGGGAAGAGGCTAAAGTTTTTCAGCAACGCGTACTCTCTATATTGTGCAGATTGGGATTCTTCATCAGTTTTTTAAAAATTGGTGTCACCAGCTAAAAAAATAATATTCTTAGGGATTGATGTAAACTCTGAGTCACTGGAACTTTCTCTCCCTGACGATAAATTATCAAAGTTGTGTGATATCCTGCTTCTTTTCCTGGGTCATAGGAAGGCGACCCGCAGGGAACTCAGGGAACTCGAGAAACTCGCTGGACACCTTGCACACTGCGCCAAAGTTATTAGGGGGGGCACACTTTTAGTAGGCGGGTTTATGACCTGATAGACACTCTGCACGAGCCATTCTACCATGCGTGGCTTAACACCGGATTTAGGGATGACATCAGTTGGTGGGCAGCGTTCAAAAGGAAATTTAATGGGAAGGCTGGGATGCTTGGGAAATTTGCGGTAACTACTTCGGTCTACAGTGATTCGTCTAATTGGGGACTGGGCGCTACACATTGCACTGATTGGTTAGCTGCTTCCTTTAAATCAGAGGACAATGAAGTGTGAGGACGGTTGATAGGCCACCACCACGTGTTGCTCCACACTGAGGCAGGGAGGGAGCATATAAACATTAAAGAGATGAGGGCAGTGATGGAGGGTGCCACACGATGGTCATCGGGATGGGAGGATTCCGAGATTATATTTATAACGGACAGCATGGTGGTCTCCAAGCTGCACTTAATTCAGGCAGGTTCAGATCGGTAGAGATTATGTCCATGTTGCGAAAATTATTCTGGCTAGCAGTAGAGAATAACTTTATGTTCTTATCAACATACATAAATACCACAGTTAATGTGGTGTGTGAGGCCCTTAGTAGGCTAGACTTAGAAGCAAGTACGGCTAGGATTAGATCAGTGGATGTGGGAGGGATTATGTGCTGTGCACATCCTTTTGATGCTCCACTGTTCTGTCATTCCAGGACTGGAAGAGGTGAGGGCAGAGCAGCGGGGATGTGAGAGGCAATTCTACTCAAAGAATTCAGTCACCAGGAGATCAGTCCAGATACGAAAGTATTTTGATTTCGTCGATCAATTCTCAGATGACAGGGCGCCACTCCCATGCTCATCTGAACGCGTTGCGCTGTACGTCTCCTGCCTTGCGAGAATGCTCATGTACTGTTCCGTGAACTATTTATCAGGCTTGAATTTCTTTCGGCACCACAACGGCTCCCCTGGGATAAGATACAATGACTATTTAATACAAGCTACACTTAAGGGGATCAGGTGCCAGAAGGGTGATATACCGTGGCAGGTGCCACCTATGCTGCTGGCTATGTTGTTGAGGGTGTTTGCGGTACTGACCCAGAACACGGGGCATGTGTCTTGGAGAGTGACGATGCTCTGCTCTTTTAGGGCATTATTGAGAAAATCACAAGTGACGGAGTCCGATTCTGCCCTGTGCAGGCGAGATTTTACTTTTTTCGATTGGGGGATGGTAATTAGGATTCGGTGATCGAAAACGATCCAGTTTGCAGAGCGAGTCCTGGAGGTCCCGGTTGCACTTTGCCCGAATAGAGTACTGTGCGCGGTTTACTGGACGTTGTGCCATTTAAGTGAATTGCCTGTGGAATCTGAGGACTTGGCCTTTCGGATACCCATGGGGGGGGCACAATTCTAGGCTGATGACTTATAAGGCTTACCAGGGTATGCTTAAGTTATTCTCAAATCAGGCGGACCTGGGCGAATTTTATTTTACATCTCATTTGCCAAGAAGGGGGGGGGGGGTTGCACCTACTTGTCGATGTCTGGCACAACTATTGAAGAAATTAAAGTCAGAGGCGACTGGGCGTCTGAGACTATTTATTCCTATTTGAAAACGCCTTTGCACACTGTTGTAGCCCATTTTATGTGATATATAATTTATTATTATGAATATAAAGGGGCAGAGCTTCTATGCTATATTGGGTTTAGGAACCTTGCATTTAATTGCTGCTATTTATTAATATTGTTGTATTTATTTGTGCTATTTGCTGCGGGCCGGAACCCGCTGCACTATCCTGGTGCCACCACCATTTAGGCAGATACCAGCCAGAGCGAGTCAGGATCACATGAGCGCCGAATTTTTAACTTTTGTTCTGTAGGTAGGGCAGTTTATTGCTCAGCCAGATGGGCCTCGGTAAATAAAGGCAGGCTTCCACCACTCCTTGTCTTGGCTCTTTTCTTGTCTCCTATGTCGTAGCCCAATTTATACATATATATAGTATAGTTATACGAATCTTACCTGGGTACAGATGATGGATAACTGGAGTTTTCCTGAGGTACTAGCCTCAGATAGTGGTGGGTCAGGGAGAAGGAAGCACATCCAGGTCCAGCAATCTTTTACGTACTTTATAGGATAAAAAATGATCTTAGTATTATATGGATACTTTAGTGTTTATGTTTTGGCACCAGCGAAACGTGATAATCGTGGTAGGGTGGGCAGGCCCTGACCCACAACTATCCGAGGCTAGTACCTCGGGAAAACACCAGTTATCCATCATCTGTACCCAGGTAAGATTCGTATAACTATACTATTTTACATCGGTACTACGCATCTGGCTACTCATAGTCATGGGAGAATTTTACGTAATCTCATTTTTTATCCTTTTATACTTAATATTGTAAACATACTATAA
The DNA here is from genome assembly GCA_030323885.1 of Branchipolynoe longqiensis. NCBI lineage: Eukaryota > Metazoa > Annelida > Polychaeta > Phyllodocida > Polynoidae > Branchipolynoe > Branchipolynoe longqiensis. The sequence continues at coordinate 31,757 of JASIRB010001636.1, read as the reverse complement.
TGTTTTTGTGCAAAATAGTAAAATTTTGTTTCTCACCCGTCTTTAGTCAGTGAGTAGGCGAGTCACCAGGCTGCTTGGCTTTTCTAGTCATTTGTTGTAATGTTTTGCAAACGATCTAGCCGTCTTCCACACCGCATGTGCAAGGATTCTCTTAACTGAGATTCTAAATGTCTTGCCTTGGAGACCATGGTTCCACGCATTGAGTGGGATGCGTAGCGTCCACTATTGACGCCTGCTTGTTTAATCACATTGATGGTCCATCTTGTGATAGCTTTATGCGGTTTAATAAAGCTGATCAGTAGCTGTTTGTAATTCCTTATTCCGCATGACTTAGATATATACGCCCTAATGGCTGAAGCTACACATATCCGTTTATCTTCCGGAAAACTATTTACATGAACTGTGAACAGTGGGTGCCCTGTGCGATTCGACTTTAGTAATGTCTCTAAATCGAATTTTGCCTCAACCTTATCTAGCTCTAGTCCATCCAGTGAGAGTGCCACACTTGTTTGGCCTCTGTGTCCCTTCACTAGCAGTAATAGCACTGCTAACTTAAATCTTAGTTCCTTCATTGATGAATGTTTATTACTAGGCCATGACTTGAATAACTTAAATACTACAGACACATCCCAAAACCTATTGTATTTGGGTTTGGGTGGGTTTCTTTCATACACCGATTTATTGAACCAGTGTACCAACTGATGCTTTCTGATCGTTTGTCCATCTATTCTTGGTAGCATAATTGAAAGTGCACATCTTGCTGCATTAATTGCCCTTCATCTTCTAACATTCTTAGAAATCTTAATATTTGGGCTATTGTAGGTTTTACATTCCCCATTTCTTTAAATAACTTGTGTATAATTTCACCATTCCTTTTCTCCAGGCATGTGAAACAAGTCTTTCTTGTGTAATTTTGTCTGAACCATATTGTTCTAAATGTTTTCTTAAAAAAGGAATGCCAAAAGGGGTGTCGTTGACATGTCTCTGTGGACTGTTAGTGGTCCTTGATGTTGTAGTGTAAAATATTCTGATTTACGGCATCGGGGGAAATGCAAATGTTCTATTACTAAACAGGTGTATGTGACCAAGCGCATGTATGTATATATATGTAGGTGCTAGTGGTGCCTGAGTGGGATGTAAATAGACATAGTGGTGCTGGCAGGGCTGGGTGTAACCGCACTCAGGGCCTACCCCCTCCCCCTCTGCTGGGTAGGATCACCACACTCAGGGTCAAGGTTGGTGGTGGCCAGGGGGGGCCACACATTTTGGTGGTAGTGGGCAGACCACTGGTAGCCATGGGGACCAGGAATGCTGGATCCCCATTGGTTGGGCCAAGAATGCTTGTTTCCCATTGGGGGAAAGGGGTGGGCTGATACTCTATAATGAACCCATGTAACCATATAAATAATAAACCATAGGGCTTGACTCTCTCTCTTCCTTTACACTTTATACTGTTCCTTTCTCTTTGTCTGTATTGATTTCACTATAGCCTGCCTACACAACCACAGATTCGAGTCCTAGTTTTTACAGTAGGTTGTTCCTTTCTCATGGGAACCTAAGCATGTCTTTTGCTTCTAATGTTATGGCCGCTAGCCATGGTTGTGTGTCCGATGGTGGTACTTACTATCAGCACCGCGTGTGAGTGATCCATCTTGATCTTCCTGGCCACTCTGCTGATAATGCTGAATGGTGGGAATATGTGATAGAATTTATTATTCCAAATTAATGTTTTGTTTCTTTGTTGTTGTTTTACGTCCTCGCAACATCTAAGGTCATATCAGGATGGGTACAGACTTGTGACAGTGCGTAATCATGGCGACTTTATAGTGCTGCCCCACTGGAAGACCAGGCTGCCAGCACATTGACCTGATATCCCACGCAATAACATTATCCTGACACTGAGCCAACCAGTCCTTGCCCTATCCTAATAATGCCAAGCGCCAGGCTAGGAAGCAACAAGTATACATTTTTAAGTCATTGGTTTGAGTCGCCCAGGGTTCGAACCCATGACCCCACGATCTACCAACACAGGAGACGAACGCTCTAACCCATTCGGCCATCCCGTCTGGTCCTCATAATCTGAAGGTTGGTGGTTCAATTCCCCATGCCCCCCGCCTCTGCCATTTTGGATTCCGACCGCTGTGTATAACTTACAGCATCATCAAAGGCCAGTTGCTCTCATACCATGTCTATGTGGTGTGGGAGGTTAAAAATCTGTTGACTCTGTAAAAGTGTAGGCTCGGGCTTTCTATCGACAAACTGTCTAATGGTGAAAACAAGTCTATTCAGACTTATCCATGATAGGCAGTATGAATCTTCAAGAACAAAAGAAATGTGGACAATGAATAGAGTTTCCTCCCAGCAAAAATATGACACAGATCCCCTTCTCAGATAACCTGCAGCTGCATGGGTCTGAGGAAAACATTAACATTATCACCCAAAATCTGACCTAGATTCAACTAAAATACTGATGCAGTTATCACACGTGTGTTGTTGGCTAGAAGGGAATGTTGTGTCATTTTAATAGAAGCTGTTACTGCTGTTAAAGGCTCAGTCACACCTTACCGGATTGGGGTACCGGATAGAAAACGGACACTGTCCGGTGAAATACATCAATGTATGGTTTATATACTGTTGGCATCCGGCATTTCCGTTCTCTGTCCAGTGGCATCCGTTAACTGTCCGGTCGATGTTCGGTTCGACCGTTTGACATTCGGTTTTCGCCTGTCGGTTCACCGTTGCTTGTCCGGTTACATATGGTGTCATCCTGTGTCGTGCGGTTATCGTCCGGTTATCATCCGGTGACTATTCGTTAATGTACGTTCCTTGTCCATTTAGCGTCCATTCCGTCCGGCCGCCTGTGACCTGAACGCGCAACATTTCGACACATTTCGGTACATTTTGATACCGAACACCACCGGACTAGAAAATTCTTTATCCGGTTGTGTCTGGTACTCAATCCGGTAAGGTGTGACAGGCACTTAACATTGGTGTCAGAATTCCAATGAGCATACTGAATTTATTTCATATGTTTTTCACTTTAAATGTCTCCCCAAAAAACTATTTATAAGACATCTTACTTCAGACTAATGAATCTTTTTTTCCTTTCCTTTCTTAAAAAATGGAGAGAGAAAACGGAAACTCAAAACCCTCGAACTATGCCATTTAAAATAAAGATGCACAAAAGGCCGGCCACAATTGTAAGTTACCACCCCTATTAATGTTATCATTGTCATTATTGTTATTTCTTCGTTGGGGTTTTTCACCAAAATGATATGGAAGGGCATCTAGCTTCTGAGTGTAAAAATATATGGATTTTCGGTTCGGAATTATATATTGGCAGAGGGCATTATTATCCTCGGGCGACGGAGTGGGGACCAAGGTTATGTAATCTAAAAGCAATGGGTGCCCCACTCGCTGTGTGACATATTAAGCTATGAGAAATACATGTGCATACATAGTGACCGAGATTGTGATGAGATGTTCCTATATAAGAGACAGTGAATGTTTGGTGAAATGTTCCCTCTATGCACCCATAAAGAGTGCAAGTGGAGGAGAGGGACATTTTTAATATATATATATATTTATTGTAACTGTCTGCAACTACCTGTTACCACAGGGCCGATGGGCAAGCACACCAGCTTCATCTGCATACAGTATGGACACCACCTACAGCTGGGTTGAGTGACAGCCACCCATACTGGGGGCGTCATCCCCCAGGCTGTGGAGGGTGCCTGATTGGCTGGCTGTGGGATGCCCAGTCACCTGCACTCCCTTGCCCACCTTTAGTTTGAAGTAACTTTTACTTTAAATGGTAAACTTTTGAGATATTTGAAGTGCAAACATGCTAAATTAATGTTGGCAAGCTCGTCAAAACTCTGACATCATAGGCTACTGCAGTAACAGGTTCTATTAAATTGACTCAGTATTCCCTTCTATGTGGTGACAAATGTTTAATAAGTGCAGCAGTATTTAACTTAGATACGTAGAATCAAATCTAGATAATTGTTTTGGTTTTGAAAATTTGATGTTTTCATTGGACTATGCAGCTTTAATAACTCTTCTTTTGCTGTAACTATTCTGTATTCACGTATGTATGTATGTATGTATTTTTGCATGTATGTATGTATGCATGTATGTATGAATGAATGTATATATGAATGAATGTATGTATTAATGAATGCATGCATGTATGCGTGTATGCATGAATGATGAATGAATGTATGAATGTATGAATGTATGTATGAATGTATGTATGAATGTATGTATGTGAGTGCGTGTATGTATGTGTGTATGTATGAATGAATGTATGTATGAATGAATGTATGTATGTATGAATAAATGTATATATGAATGTATGTATTATGTAAGAATTAATGTTGGTATGTATGAATGAATGTATTATGTATGTATATGTATGTATGTATGTGAAGAGTTCAGGCGAAAATCTCCGTAAATGCCAAAACAAAAATTGACTTAAATTTGTTTTTATTTTCCTGAAGATAATTTTAATTCTCACTAATTCCACATTGGTTTTGAAGAAATAGTTATGGAGCAAAAAAAGAAATAGGAATGTAAACAAATGACCTTTCGAAGGTTTGACTCCAATGTTTATCTCAATATTACAGGGTTTTGCACCTGAACTCTTGTTTTGTAAAGGCATCTGTATATGTACACATACATACATGATGTATAGCATATTATGTGGAAGGCAATTATTATATTGATATCCTTCGTGAGACCCAACACTGAACCAGTGCTGCCACCTTCAGCTAACGGCTCGGCCCACCTCACCTCCATCGGATGTTGACCAGTGTCGGTCGCACCAGGGGTTATTTTCCTATATTCATGTATATATATACATATATATATATAATATAATATATATATATATATAATATATATGTATATATATATAATATATGAACATATGTCAGATTTGGCGGCTGAGGCTCCCAGCCCTCTCCTCGCCGCCTGCCATCGGCCAGAGGTCAGTCGGTGCACCTGAGCGGGTCAGAGGTCAGGCGCACAGAATTATGGGATATGTGTAAACGGGTGACGGCCCCGTGCGGAGAAAATGGGAAGCACGCCGTCACTTCCGGTCCCAAAAAGCAGCGCGCGGCCCGAGGGGCGGGACGCCTCACGTTAGATTACTACTGCGCACGCTCCGGACATGCGCAAACGGTGTATCACTTCCGGGAGGTCAATCCGACGCGTTCCAAGCGGAGCCGGGGTCGAGGGTCCAGTGTGGTGGGTGGTGGGTGGTGGTGGGGGGGGGGGGCACAGAGCGGTTACTACCAGTCTGTAGTCGGGGTGTGTGAGGGTGTGTGAGTGAGGGTGTGTGTGTGTGTGCGCGTGAGTGTGAGATAGAGTGTGAGATAAAGTGTGAGAGTGTGTGACTGCGAGGGTGTGTGAGAGTGTGTGAGTGAGATAGAGTAGGATAGTGTGTGAGTGTGTGAGTGCATGAGTGTGTGTGAGTGTGTGAGAGGGTGTGTGAGTGCGTGTGAGAGTGTGAGTGTGAGTGTGTGTGAGAGTTTGAGTGTGAGTGTGTGAATGTGTAAAAGTGTGTGTGAATGTGTGGGAGTGCGGGAGAGTGTGTGAGTGTGTGTGTGTGAAAATGTGAGAATGTGAGAGTGTGTGTGAGTGTGTGAGTGTATGTGAGTGTGTATGTGTGAGTGTGGGAGAGTGTGAGATGGTGTGGGAGTATGTGTGTGAGTGTGTACTGTAAGTGTGTGTGAGTGTGTGTGTGAGTGTGTGAGAGCATGTCGGCATGTAAGTGTGTAAGCATGTAAGTGTGAGATAGAGTGTGAGAGTGTGTGTGAGAGTGAGATAGTGTGTGAGAGTGCGCGAGTGCAAGAGTTTGTGAGTGTGAGAGTGTGTGAGTGCGAGAGTGTGTGAGTATGGGAGGGTGTGAGTGTGAGAGGGTGTGAGTGTGGGAGATAGAATAGGAAAGTGTGTGAGAGTGTGAGTGTGTGAGAGTGTAATGCTAGGTACACACCTACCGTTTTTCCACACCCACCTACCGTATACGATCTAAAACTGCCCAAAAGTCGTGAGGTGCGCACTCCCCTAGCACACCTACCGATTGCGATTCACGACTAAAAACTCATTTTTAGGGCTAAAACGGTAGGTGTGTACCTAGCTTACGATTGCGATTCGCGATTCGAAAAATGAATCGGCCCGTTTTCAGTTTTAAGCGGATCGGGTCGAGTCGCGAGTTTTAGTGCGCGAATCATATACGGTAGGTGTGTACTTGGCATTAGAGTGTGGGTGTCCCGCAGAGACTCAGGAGGTGCTTGGAGAGTGTACTTCATAACTATGTCACATCTCACCTAGATATCCATAATGAGAAGTAATATGGAGTATAGGGGGCGCCCCCTGCCCCTCCCCCACCACCTCCCCCCCTCCCCCCTCCCACCCCCACGTCCGTCTATTTATATCCGTGTATCTGGACATTATATCATGCAAATATTGTTATTCCGCTAATGGCTCGTGTACATAACGTGTGGATGGTATGGTGTCACGTGTTCTCTGTGCATTAAAGCTGTATTGTCAGATGAAATATTTATTTTTCAAAACCAAAACATGTATCTTCATTTGATTATATATATATAGAACTTAGATATTGGTGCATTAACTAGTGATTTGGGACAACATATATATAGAATAATCAGTGAATTTACTACGTTAGGTGACCAGGTTATTTTTTATTTAGGTCATTCCACATCATGTGGTCATCACGAGATGTCCATACCAGTCATATATCGAGAGCACTTTTGGAAAGCTTTGACTCCAGACTAATGATTAGTAGGTCATAACGATCAATTTGATATATTTATCTAAAAAATAAGACAACAATTCAAACACGATCGGACTATGCAATTTTAAAGCTGCATTGTCCAATGACGCATCAAAATATCAAAACCAAAACAATTATCTAGATTCTATTCTACATATCTAAGTTAGATACTGATGGACTTATTAAACATTTGTTGCTACATAGAAGGCAATACTGAGTCAATTTAATAGAACCTGCTACTGCAGAATCCTACGGTGTCAAGGTTTTGAAATGCTTGCCAAAACTAATTTGACATGTTTGCACTTCAAATATCTCAAAAGTCAGCCATCAAAAATATTAGTTACTATATACTAATGAAAAGTCGATTTTTTTTGTTGATCTTTTTTATTGAGGCTGTCCTTGATACTGTCCATAGCATATAAGCCTGGGTACCCAGGCTTGTTTTCAATGCTGGCCAGTTGTAGTGTTGGTGTTTGTTATCTTACCACACAGTGGCTGCTGATAAGTTATTGCATTTCAGTTGGAGATAGATAATTGGTTGTTGTGGTTAGTAGCCTATGTTAGTTTTTTTGGATTTTCTTAGCATCTATGTATTTTATTGTGTTCTACTCTTAGTACTAGACTAGCCTACTCCTATTTACATATCATAGGCTTGTATGTAGCTGTGTGGTGTGTTATCTGGCTATTCTTGGCATGATTACCTTCCATTGGGCATCCCTCTGGTGGTCCATGACATATCACATGCCCCTTTGCAGTGCAGCTTAGTGGGGGTTTCCTAGCCTAATTTGCACAGATATTTTTTGTACGTTTTTAGGTCAGGAATTTGTCATTCCTTTACCATTTGGGCATTCCACACCTTCGCAGCCATTTCCAGCATGCTTCTCTCATGAGCTTTTATTTGGCTTCTGGTCTGCTTCAATAGTGGCGCAATATTTGCTCTAGTAGCCCTTTGCGGTTTTGTTCGGAGTTTATTGTTTTGACTGTAGCTATATGCTAGTGTTTTCAAATGAATGATTCTCCTATTTTCTAGTAATTTCACTTTGGTTATTTTGTGTATGTCATAGGTGTGGTGCAGCTTGTCTACTCTTAGACAGATTTTTAAGGTTCTGTTCTGCAGTATTTGCAGTTTTTTGAGTAGTTCTTTTCTCGCACCCATGTAGATTATAATGATCAATCAAATATATTTACCTCAGAAAAATGAGAGAAACTCAAAACAATCAGACTGTGGCTTTAGGCAGCATGTCATGACACGGCTACTGGCATGTCACCAGCTTTCTGTATCTTGAGTTAAATTTAATTCGCACAACAGGAAAGTCACCATTGAGCACTTTCCACTCCTGTATACCTGCCTCTAACCTGTCTGTTGCTCGACTTAAAGTTGCATGGTCCGATGGCATTTGAATTTGTTAGTTATATTTGAGATAAATAGCTCAGGTTGACCATTATATCCTAATATTCATTAGTCCTGAGTAACTTTGATGAAAAATGACTAGTTTTGGAGCAATTTGAGCTGAAAGAACCCAAAATAATTTCAACAATCTTGCCAAAAGTCCTGTGGATATGACCCAGATGGTCATCTTGCGATGGCCACATGATGTGAGGATGACCTACTAATCCTGGAACCTGACAGGGATGTAGGTATGTATTTTTGGTTGGGGTCTGAATATTCTGAGAACGCAGTAAATACATTTTATATATGCACTAGTATATATGTAATATATATACAACATTTATACAAGGTATGTTTTGGTGGACCAAAAAATATATATATATACATATTGATCGGCCAATACTAATATATATATATATATATATTATATATATATATACATATATGTATATGTATATATATAAATATGTATAGAACAGTTTAGAACGAATCTAACTGGGTAAGATCACCCATAACTATTGTTTTACCGAGGTAGAAGCCTCGGTTAGACGTGGGCGAGGGAGAAGGAAGCACATCCGGGTCCAGCAATCTTTACCTACTAATTCAGGATAAAAATGATTCTAAAAAACAACCTAAGGTCAAGTGACCTCATGCTAAATTGAGTGATTGACTAGACGTGGCAGGGCGTGGTGGGTGGGCCCTCGCCCACGTCTAACCGAGGCTTCTACCTCGGTAAAACAATAGTTATCCATCATCTATACCCAGGTAAGATTCGTCTAACTAATCTATTTTACCTCGGTATGCCGCCTCTGGCTAGCCGCAGGCTAGGGAGACCTTTACGTAAAAGAATTTTTATCCTGATATTCTTGTTTTGTTATTATTCTTTAGTGATTATGTCTTATGTATGCAACAATGGAAAAGCGATTTGTATGGCAAAAAAGAGGAAAAACCAATGTTTTTCTTACCTCTCTCTTTCAGTTGGTGAGTAGCCTGTGCGCTATAGGCTGAGGCTTCTCTAGTCGTTTGTGGTAATGTCTAGCAAACGAAGTAGCGGTTTTCCATCCCGCGTGAGCTAGGATCCGTTTAACGGAGATGCCTAGCAATCTTGCCTTGGACACCATTGCACCACGTGTAGAGTGCGATGAGTACCTGTCTGTATTTACTCCCGCCAGTTTTAACACATTCATTGTCCATCGGGCGAGGGTATCCCTGGAAATGGCCTTGTGTGGCTTAATAAAGCTGACCAATAGCTGTCTTGAGTTTCTTATTAATCTTGTCTTGGATATATAATTTCGTATCGCAGATACGACACATAACTTGCGATCCTGAGTGAAACTGGACACCCCTATCGTAGAAAGGGGGTCACCTAATCGGTTTGATTTTAATAAAGTTGATAAATCAAACGTGGCCTCTTTACTGTCAATTTCTAGACCATTCAGCGACAGGGCAACTATAGTTTGGCCTCTGTGTCCAGTGACCAGGAGAAGCAAAACTGCGACTTTGAAACCTAAAAGTTTAACGTCCAGAAACTTATTTTCTGGCCATTTCTTGAAGAGGTTGAACACTAGAGAAACATCCCAAAACCTATTATATTTGGGTTTAGGCGGATTCCTCTGATAAATTGATCGTATGATCCAACAAATAACATGGTGTTTACCCATTGTTTGTCCATTAACCCGCGGTAGGATTATCGACAGAGCACATCTGGCAGCGTTAATAGCGCCATATCCTAGGCCTTCGTCCTCTAGGTAACGTAGGAAGAGTCCTACCTGGGATACTGTGGGAGTCATTGGCTTGACTTTCTTAAGCAGGCAATAAATACCCCATTTCTTTAAATACGTAGTATACATTTTCACCGTTCCTTTTCTCCACGCATCATCAACCAAACGCTGTTGTGTAATTTTGTCTAAGCCAAACTGTTCTAAATATTTATTTAAAAAAGGAATGCCACTAACGGAGTTGTCGACACGTTTCCGTGGCGTTCTAGTGGTCCCTGATGTTTGAGGTTTCCTCGGAATCTTGGGAAGCGAAGGCTGCTTTTGGCTGTGGCTAGTAACGTCGGTAGCCACGGTTGCGTGTGCCACTCGGGGACGATGAGTATGGCGTGTGTCCCCTCCATTTGAATCTTTCTGGCGACTTTGCTAATGATAGTAAAGGGGGGGAAAATGTAAAAGAAATGATGTCGCCACTTTAGGGAGAAGGCATCAATGTGCCAAGCATTGGGTTCCGGGTGCCACGAAACATATTTTGGAATTTTAAAGTTATTACGCGAAGCGAACAAATCGATCTGAGGTGAACCCCATGTGTGACAAATGTGTTTGAAAATGGATGGATTAAGTGACCACTCTAAGTGATCATGGAACTGGCGACTCATCTTGTCAGCTAGACAATTTTGTGTGCCTGGAATGTGATTAACAGTTAACCAGACATCAAAGGTTTGAGCCCAGTTCCAAATGAGAAGTGCCATTGCATTACATTTAATCGATTTTGTACCTCCCATATTTCTGACATAAGCCATAGCTGTGGTGTTATCCGTGAGGATACGTACATTATTTTTGGGTATTTTTACTAGACTGGTTAATCCCAAGTAAATGGCCCTTAGTTCTAGAACGTTAATATGATCGGGGAGTTCCGATTCTAGCCATCTTCCTCCCGTTGCTACATCATTTTGATGTGCTCCCCACCCTTGGAGAGACGCGTCAGTGGTAACGGTAGTGTCAGGCTCTCCCATTCTAATGGGATTGGGGGAATGGTCAAAGTGGTTTAGCCACCAATCAATGTCGGCTAGGCCGTTCTCCGAAATAAACATGGTCTTTTCAAAGTTTCCCTTTGCGCGGGCCAGCGCCAAATTTTTATCAATTTCGAGGGATTTTATGTGTGCCGCTCCGTATAGAATAGCTGGACTATACGAAACCATGACCCCGATAAGGACCGCGACCTGTCTAATCTTTGGCCTAGAAGTGTCTAACAGCTGTATCGCTGTGCGGTAAAGCTTATCTTTCTTTTGGCGTGTAAGCGAAACGGTCATAGCCGTGGTGTTCAGAATGAACCCGAGACACTTAAGCTCCTGAGTAGGAGAAAAAACTGATTTCTTGTTATGTATGAAGAAACCCAATTTGGTGAAAATTTTGCATAAATCTTTAACAGCGAGTTCACATTGCGTGAAAGATTGGCCCATAATAAAAGAATCATCTATGTATGGAAACATACAATGCCCCAATTTTGCCATGTGTGCAAAAATTGGTTTCAACAACTTAGTAAACAGACGCGGTGCGCAGGCCAAACCATTAGGTAAACATGTAAATTCAAAAAGTTGGCCATTCCAGAGAAAACGTAGGTATTTCCGATCTGTCTGGTGAATAGGAACGGTGTAGTACGCATCCCTTAAATCAACACTCGCTAGCCAACACCCTGGGGTAATTAAATCACGAGCTGTTTCTAAAGAAAACATTTTGAAATGTTTGTATTCAATGATTTCATTCAACTGAGTTAAATCTAAAATCATTCGGATTGAACCATCAGGTTTAGGAGTAGAGAAGATATTGGAAATATATTCCCCTTCAGTATGTTCAACTCTGTTGACAATGCCCTTAGACTCAAACAGTAGAACCTGCTGATCTAGCTGAGATTTTTCTAGTGAATTAAACTGATACGGAAAAGGCGCTCTCTTTTGTATAGGCAATTGTGTGAAAGGGATGTGAATGCCTTTAACAATACTCAGGACCTCTGGATTAGTGGTTAACTGTTGCCATTGATGTAAACAATTAGAAACATTCCCTGCTTGAAAAAGGCTTACTTCAGTTTGAGTTTCCTCCGTGACCATTGTAGGGTCAGGAGGCTGCACTGTTTGTGTGGAAATCTCTACTTGTTCCCTTGTTTCGGGAACTGGGGCTTGGGAACGAAATCCCTCTTGTAGCCGCGGTTGTCGTTCCAGTTTGAGGCCGGCCTGTCGCCTCGGCCCCTTCCTCGCTGGTTGAACTGGAAGGACGGTCCGCCCCTGAACGGCCTTCCTCCTCTGCGGAATCGAAAATCCGTCCTAGACTTTCTGAACCCTGCTGGGTTTTGGAAGCGACGACTCTTTGCTTCAGTGTTTTTAGCACTCTTGTAGTCGACCTCTACCTGTTTGTACAGGTAAGCTAGCTGACCCCCAAACATCTTGGATTTATCAAGCGGTTTGCTCTTGATAGGGGTAGGTCCGGAATACACGGTGTATTCCTTACCATCATGGTCCGTTACCTTGTTAGAGCGGGCAACCTCTTTTCCGGCATCTGTGGTGACCGATTTGAAAACGTTTTCAAATCTCCGATGGGTCATGTAGTTACTAGCGGCTGCTAACAAAGCTATGCCCCGGTCCATAACCCGCGCCAAAGACGAGAACTTGTTCTCTGTCTGCATCCTGTTAGCCACAGGGATAACAGACGTCAAGGCACCCAAAACTGCCTTATGGATCAGGCAGAGGGAAGTTTCATAACGACGGCGTTCGTCGGAAAGATGAATGCCGGAATCCATCTCTTTGAAAACCGAAGCAGGAATGCCCTTAACTCCTGAAATCTGCTCAGTCAACTTGTTGATGACTTCGATCGGTTTAAACGTAGTGAAATGGCTATTCACCGTTTTGCGCATCATGGTAGTGGTGCGCACTTTCTGAGCTTTCTTTTTGACAATCTTCTTGCCAGCTTTAACGCCTATTTTGGCGTAGACTCCCGCTCGTTCCGTGTCGGAATCCGACTCGGTGGAAGAAGAGTCGGACGACGAGTCTGAAGAGGAGTCCTTCTTCTTCTTCTTCTTCTTCTTTTTGGACTTTTTGGAGCGCTTAGAGTTCGCTTTCTTTGTGAACTCGTCACCAGAACTGCTCACTGGGCGGCGTTTCTTGCCCCGCGCTTTCGGTTTCGGAACCTCAGGTGCCGAAAGCGTGTCCTCTTCGTCCTCAGAAAAGTCTTCCCAATCCTCATCAGGGATTTGGGAAGGATCTGGAAAGGTCTGCGCCTGGAAATGGCGCATCTTCTCCTCCATCATCGCCGCCATTTTCGCCTCCCACCCCACTGGTTGAGGGGCGTGATCACTGTCTTGATCCGAGGCATGAGCCCCAGGATGTGGGGACGGCGGAGCCGTAGCCGGTGGAGACGAATCGTAATCCGTAGGGGGGACACCCACCGCTGCAGCGGGCGGCTTATTCCGGCGAGTGGCCATCGGGAACTGTAACGAAACCAAAGCGTTACTAACCCGGAATCATCTCAACTACACAAGTGTAAGCCAGTAAACTGGGTTGAGGAACATGGTACAGAGAACGTGTTTTGCAACGTGTCAGTACAGGCGTGAAGCTAAATTTGCCGTAGGTGTGTGGTAACGAAACCAACCAAACGGAGGGCATCGATCGTGAGATCGGCCCCTCTCTCTGTTCCGTACACTTCTCCCACCTGTGGCTACAGCGCCAACAAGTTGGAGAAAATATTACGAAACTCGGAGGTTCGCCTTAAACCGGTCAGGGGTGTTTATAAAAAACACCCAGAAGCATCCCCAACATCATCCTCTATTAGGATCCGGGAGACTTTTCTTAGGAAATGAGCAACTCGGGTTGCCATTTCTCCCTGTCTGAAAAACAGGTGTCGATAGAACTCAGTATCGGTTTCGTTTGTGCCAGCGGCACGCAATGTTCTATCCGTAAGTTAAAAAACGTACAAAGTCCAAACAGGACTGAAGAAAGTTCTGAACTTTCATAAAAAGATGCTATAGAGCATGATAAACAAAGTTATCGAAGAAAACAGTACTTACTTTTGGATAAAAGCAGTAGTAGTAGATAAATCCTGTGGAGCAACTCACAAACGTCCTCCCGTTGTGAGTTACTTATGCTAATTGCTGGACCCGGATGTGCTTCCTTCTCCCTAGCCTACGGCTAGCCAGAGGCGGCATACCGAGGTAAAATATATATATATGGCT